>VWZP01002847.1:199568-224385 GCA_013396995.1 Dicaeum eximium
AACTCAGCCTGCCTCTTTCCACCCTTCCCCCGCCGCCTGCCGCCACCTCCACTAAAATAAGAATAAAAACAAACCGTCCCACAACCACCAGCTAGCCGGGCCTGGGGAAGGGGCCGAGCCCCCTCCCAGGCCTGACCAAAAGTCTCACCTCTGTACTCCCTACCTAAAAAAAAGAAAGCTCTTCTTTTTTCTTCCAAATTTTTTCACTTAAAATCTCACTAAGCCACCCATAAATTTTACTATTTTCAATTAAGCCTCAAACCATAACAAGACTATCACTCACAGTTCCTTTTACCCTCAGTCATATGGGACATGAGTATTCTTTGGTGCAAGACTATCTTCCTGAGGGGAGTGGTATCCAGCACTATCTTCCCGGTCATGGTCAAAACTGCAGTCCCACTCCACTAACACTTGCTGGAAATGGTGAAATGGAGAAAGAGGGAGGGCAGAAAAAGTTCAATTAATTGTGAAGAAATCTATTTCTTCCTCCCAGTTAAATCAGTGAAAAGGTTAAGAACCAGGAACTTCAACTCATGGTACCCACATATCTGCATGATTAAGCCTTCTGCCAGAAGAAACCAGTGCCTGGAAAATACAGCTAGGCTGCATTCAAATTAGAAATGAGGTTCCTGTTTTCAAGGCACAGGGCACCTGAACATTTCAGCAAACTCTTAAAAGATGTGGCAGCATCTACATCTCATGTTTATAATTTAATGCCTTAAATGAAGTCTGGTTATCCAACCACGGGAAAATTGCCCACAAAACAGTGATCCTTATCTGCGTCAAGGGCATGGCAGCATGCTAGATCCCCTGTGCAGATCCCCATTGAAGAGGAAAACTATCTGACACTTTGTGCAGAGCAATAAAGTTAGGTACATGTTTTAACAGACAATAAAACATACATAATATAGGTATAGACATATTATATTATCCATTTATTGGATACTTTGCATATATTGTGTCAATGCAATTAAAACACATACAACATTTTTGTTTTGTGGTTTGTCCTGTTGCACTGATTTAGACCTGACTTTAAGCATCATGTTTGGATAATGAATAAATCATGCCATGTTGCAGTGGTCACTGTCCTGACATATATGATCTTTCAGTCCTGGTAATCTATAGGAGAGGAATCAAAGGCTGAAGACAAAAACAGACTCTCTGAAAGGCTTAGGGTTCTTTGAAGTCTGTTGCATTAACAGAACAGAGAAGGAAATTCTGTCACAGCTTGAAAAGAAAAAGAAATCACAGAGATACTTATTGAACACATGCTGCTTCAGTATTTTAAGTCACAGGTGTTCTTTCTTTCTTTCTTTCTTTAGTTTATCCCAGGGCTTGGAATCAATCTGCACATTCAATTATGCAGTGAGTCTTGAGGAGCTGACTTACAGCACAAGCCATAGACTCCGACTAACTGAGTTGCATCAGAAAGAGACGCCTGCAAGAAAGTTGGGACAGAGTCCCTGGCTGCCTGAACAACCTCAAAGAGATTCATTCACATCACTAACTGCTAGTGCTGCCCTATCTGATGCCTCTGCAATTATTTTTTCAAATCACAGAGAACTCAAAATTACCTGGGATACAAAGCAGCCAGTTATCACTAATTGAACTGGGGGAGAGGCCACTCAGAGCAGCAAGATCGCTTAAGCAGCTCTTGAGATCCAATTCTTCCCTACCAGAATTTACTAGGGATACATGAGGCCAAAATACAATATTTAATGAGTCACAAAGACTGAAGGAATTCCCAGGAGCCCAGGAAGTTCAGGCATCTTATTTCTTTCTAAAAAGGGAAAATGGGACCATAGGGACAACTTGAACCTGGGGAAAGGTTCTTAGGCACATTACTAATAATTACATCTAGAAGCACTCAAAAGCATGTTGCAAGGATAGAAAGCAACTGGTACGGATTTGTCAAGAATAAATCATATCAAAGCGATACAATTTTCTCCTTTGACAGCACATCTGACCTTATAGGTAAGAGGGAAGTTGCCAGTGTGATAGTTCCTGAAATCAACAAAGCCTCTGAAACTGGATTCCCTTTGTTCCCACATGATGTAGAGCTAAAAGCCCTTCAGGTAGTGAGAGTAAACACTGTGATTCATCCCATGGAGCAGTCTGAATTGCCTTCTGTAACAGGAATGTCTGTTTCTGCTGACTAGCAACTTCTTTGTTTGAAGGTCTCCCAGGATACTGTTCTTCTAAGCTGTTTCTGACCAGCTACACTCCCCAAATAAGGCAGAAAAGTCTGTGCCACTGCAAGAGACCTTATCTTGCCCTTGATAACTATCCATAGCAGGCTGAGCTATCAGGCCTGGATGACCCATACATAGCCAAAGAACAATTCTACAGAAGCAAAGGAGACAAAGCTGACTTCTCTGTCGCTGGGCACTGAACCAGAACACAGTTTTCAAGGCACAAAGATGTTGTGAGAAAGGATAGGGTTATGAGAGCTTTCATGAGAATGTGGCTGAGCTAGGGATAACTGTGCTTCCTATTAAACTCAGCTCTGCATTCTTTGGATCATTTTTTATTGCTGTCAAGCGGGAAAGCTTTATGTGGCTCACTTTACAGCTCAAATCTGAAAATTGACTGGCAGTTGTATGATGTGCATGTTAAGATGACAGCAGCAGTAAGCTGGAGTGTACCCAGAAACAGGCTTATCAGCAGAAGCCTGTATTCTCTCAAAATCCTTCTCTTGTGTGTTCCTACATATCTAGCCCTTATCCAGGCTGTGCTCAGCCTTTCTGTGCAGGTCAGGAGCTGCAGAAGAGCTATTCATTAGGATGAACTCTTCATGCTCTGAAGAGGTTTCAAAACGAGTGAGTAAGCAACATAGCTACCCCAAGTACCAAAGATCAGAGTATGCTGCAGGCTCCACTGGAGGAGATACTGCCATTAAATGGCAGATTAAGTCCCACTGAAGATAGTATTCTTCTGTATCCAACAGGATATTAAATAAATTGCATGTAACTTTAACCCTCTGTGTGGCTTACACTGCATTTATAATGAAATTATTTCTTCCCACTTCTATGCATTTCAAGTATTAGTGAAGCAGTGTCCCAGTTGTTGCCCCAATTCAGTAGTTTAGAGATGTCCTGATGTCTGGTTTGAATTTACTGGTGTTTCATCTATTGCTAGTAGCATAGGAAAGTTTAGTAGGCTGCCACTAAAGGCTAGAGGCTAGCACTCTACTCTTCAGGTTTTTCCTCCTTTTCCAAGACTTATTGGCATCTAGTGTTTGTCCTGCTGGCAGTGGGTGAAGTGCAGGATGTCAAGTAAGCTTTTCTTTTCGCTCTATCAAACTTGAGGCGTATTTTAGTAATCTGTGCTACAAAACTCAGGAGACAGAGACTGTATAGTTCTTGGTTTTGAGGTTTGAAATGTTACTATTTTATCTTGTGGGAGATTTTCCTGGTTCAGTTGAGTCTATCATGAGATAAGAACAAAAACCATTCAGCTACAGCATATCATAATACATCAGACACTGTTATATCATTAAGGCAACATAAATCCTGAAGTCTCCTGTTCTGCTAAACTCATGCCTGGTATCAGTAAAACCTATCCTGTGTCACCTGCTTAAGGTGCAAATACTTCAGGAAGGGGTTTTTTCTGACTCTGTATCTCCTTGGAGTCTTATCAGATACACTTCCCCTCTTCATGCTGCCATAATATCAACAGAATAATACACCCAAGTTTAATGGCTACTGATATGGCAATTCAGATTTTGCGGCTTAGTTCTGTCTGCAGGTGGCATCTCATACCATAAAGGCTTAGAAAGAACCCTAAATTGCTTGTGGGTTACAGAATACTACAGATTATTTTTCACTACTTTTTTCGTGGTGGAGATGCTGATTCTTGCTTTTATTTGAGGGCTGGGGAGGAGGGCACTATACCCTGCTGATGAAACTGAAGCTGTTGTCTGGTCTTTTGACAGTGAAATGACAGGGACATGCTGAGCCAGTGTGGCTTGTAGTTATGGTATTTTATAAGTTTCTTGGGTGCAAACTTGCTCAATTTTTCCTTCCATGGGAAAGCTCACTTTTTAGCACATTTTTGATAAAACATACCTCTGAGCTGTGTGTTTTCAAGGACAGGTGGTGTTTGGCTGCCCTGTCTCTCATATGGGGATGGGAGCCTTCTCTCTCTTGGCCAAGGATGTGGACAATTGTTATCTTTGAATTCTAAGCATTCTTGCATTCTTGTAGTGAGCATGGAGAAGAAAGTATGTTAGCTCAGTACCTAGGCACATATAGCCCAAAATCCTTCTGATCAACGGAGTCATTTTGATAAATCATATAAGCCTTCTGATATTGGAGTCAAAGAGTCCTGATTCACTGTCAGGCAGCAACAACAGTGGCTAGAACTGTGAAGCATACACCATCATTGCTTCAAACTTTTTCTTTGTTTCCAGTCACTGAGATGTGGTCATCCACTGACATTAAGCTGTGTGCCAGAAACCAAAAAACCCTAAAACACACTTGGAAAATCAATTTGCACTAGAGAGCAGGCCTTTGCAGCAACCCCAAAACTCTTTTTATTACACCTGATGTTTTTGATAGGAAGTGAAGGAAACCAGATGATGTAGCACTAGCTCACAGTAATGCCTTTCATCACCTGAGTTAGTCACTAGGAAGAAAAAAACAACTAATAGCTTACCTCCCAACATTAATCCAATCATGCCTGAGGGTGTGAAACTGTCAAACAAATCTGATCCTCTGCATAAAGCCTCTGTTGAGTCTTAAACATTATTACTCAGATGAGCAGGAAGACACAATCTCCTTAGCATTGTCTCAGCAGGAATAAGACAGATTTTGTGCAGTGAATTCTCAAGTGCATCTTCTGAGCTATGTTGGTTATACATTATGCAAATTCTGTATAACCTGCTCCCCATGATTCTCCCAAATATATAACTCTCCAATACAGGTGGGTGAGTCTTGCAAAAATGGTGTTACAGGTAGAGATCTGTTCCTGAAGAGAAATAATGTGAAATAATACAGAACGACTGGCACTTCCCATTTAAACAGATTTCCTGTCATAAAACACCAGTTTCTGACGTATTTCCTTTTTTCATTTAAATAACAGGCTTTTAGAGGTCTTCAGAACACAGAGAGCCCGAGAACCTGACATTTTCAACTTTTCAAGTCTCCAACCAGAAAAAAAATTCACAGAGTCAAAAATGGAAATGATACATCACTTCAAAATGTTTCTTTTAAAGTGAACCTTATTTATCCAAACTATTTAAATGCCCAAATTAAATAACTATAAATGGTAGAACACAGAGCTTTAGGTCTTTATTTCTACAACTGCAGGAACACAGTTAGCTCTGTTAGTGGAACCTGATTTTTCATCTCATGATGCTATTTCAGGGACTAGAGCCTAAAGACAACCTCAAACCTTGGGATCAAAGCATGAAAACTGAATGGTTTGTACTGACCTTTTGTAGAACTTTGAAATCAGAGAAACAACTTCTTGTATTTAATGAACTAAATTATTTTCCATACCAAAGAAACATGATAGGCAATACTGCCTAGACTATACCCAGCAGTAATTCACACTGAAGATCAGAAAATGTAAAACACTAGGCTGAAATTAAGTGCTGTCTTGATCACCTCCTACTCACAAGAGCAGCTCTTACACTAACTTCCAGGACCATTCCATGCCTTGGCTGGTTTTGTATTGTCTCTTCAGCCGTCAAGGAGAAAGCATTTACCTCCAAGGAGAAAGCACTAATTCTTTATTCTATCTTTCCAAGCTTTCTCCAGTCACCTCTATCATGATGGCCTAATTTTGGATTTCCATGAGATGTTCTATATAGGACTTTGAATTCACTTGGAAAGTTTCAGTTTGTGCAAAAAAGCCCTTCAGCTCAGTCTTGCAGATGTGTTTCTGGGCAACAAAACGTAAGATGCTTGTTCTTGCTCCTTTGAGGTGGTTCTGTGAGAATCTCTTTTGCCAGATATGTAAGGAAATTATTCCTTACACTTGCAATTCATTTCAACATCTGATTCTGTAACAGTTTAGTAATGGAGCCTGCTTCTCTCCTTCTGTGACTACGACATTTTCCTCTGTGCAGCAGTAGTTTTGAAGACCCTGCAGAGCTGAGTGTGACATCCTGGTTTGACAGCTGGGCAGACTGCAATACTCGCAGAGGAAAACAAATGGTAACATTTCACACAGATGCTCAGGGATACAGCAAAACTCCTGTTTTTCTCTCTTGGGGGTTGGGTTTTTTGGTTTTATCTCTCCTGTTCATTTCTTATCACGGTGGAATTTTTCCCATTGGATTGCTAATGGGGGAGTGATGGCCGAGTACAGGGCAGGGACACCAGAGGATTTGGGGCAGGGGGGCAGTTCCTAGCACACTCCTTCTTCGCGGGACAGGAGAGGACACAGGCGGCCAAGAGAGTTTTCGCTGTCACTGCAAGACTCAGTCCCTGCTGTTTTTTCCTCCTGCCACCGCTGTGACCCAGCGGGGAACTCTTTTTTCTGCTGTGGGGCCTTGCATGGGCTGGCCCTGACACGACACCCCACAGGCTCCAGCTGTTTGCTGTGGAGTTTTTGGAACATTCTCATTTACTGCCCTGGGATTACTGCTCATTTCCTGCCGTTTCCAGCCTGCTGCTTCTGAGGAGTCCTGCTAGAGGCACTGGGATCAGCTTCCACAGCGGTTTGTGAGGCGAGGCCTGCCTTCCATCCCTTCCCGCCTGGCACAGAGCCGCCATCGCCATCGCGGCCCGCGCCCGCGCCGGAGCGCCCCCTGCAGCCCCGTGGGGATCAGCGCACCTGCCCTGAGCGCCGGGAGCCGCCAGCGCCCCTGCCGGCCGTGCCCGGAACTGCAGCGCAGGGACAGCGCCGCAGCCGAGCGGCGTCACCGGGTTCGGTTCTGTTCGGGGTTAACGCTGTAGCTGCTGTTGTTTGTTTGTTTTGTCATATATACCAGTAAAGAACTGTTATTCCTATTCCCATAGCTTTGCCTGAAAGCCCCTTAATTTCAAAATTCTAATAATTCAGAAAGAGGGGTTTTGCATTCTCCATTCCAAGAGAGGCTTTTCTGCCTTCCCTAGCAGACGCCTGTCTTGTACACCAAGACATTCTCTCAGATAATACCTCAAAGTACCCGTCCTTTCCTCTTTGTCCATGCTGGGCCAGTTGGAGTAAACACTGTGGTTCACTGCAGTTTGCAGTTAATTAATCAATTTATAAGGACCAGAATCCCACTGTGGACACTGTTGCAACTCTTGTGAAGATACAGGTGTTGTCCATCTGCTATGAGAACTAGCTGTCTTGTGATTACTCAACTGGCCTGGCTGGCACACAATTTGCTATTTTGGGACTTTATTCCACTTCAGCCAAGTTTGTGCCATGGTGTGCCCCCATATAATCACACAAATCAAGTGGTAGGAAAGGAGTGAGAGTCCTTGCAGATGCTTAGCAGGTGTGTTGACTATTTTACTCAGAGAAGTACACGTAGAAAGAACAGTGAGTTATGCAGTAAAAATCTGAATTACATGAAGCACAAACATTTTGGATCCCTCTCTTGCTTATACATCTATAACTCAATAAAGTAAATAAGCTGTGCTGGTAGTGTGCAATTTAGTTGTTATTCAGGCACCAGGTGCGGGAAGAATGCATTAAAATGCGTGCTGACTGGTAGAAACATAATCATGGAAGTTGTACAAAATTTGAATGTATTTTCACAATTCATTAATTTCATCCTTAAGTGTACTCCACAACATTTCTCTTACAGATCAGAGCTTGATGCAAAATCCTTTGGAGGAAATGTGAAGAACCCCCTTGATCCTGGAGAATTATGGACTGGTGTCCCTATGTGTAATTATTGGTTGATAATTTCACTCAATAAACTTAGGAAGCTTCATTAATCTCTGTCAGAAAAAGAAACTAAAAGAGCTTCTGGTAATGAGACCCACAGAGGAGCTAGCAGTTTATGAAGAGACAACAGATAGAACAGGTGTGGGAATGATTAACCATTTGAAATCTTCTTCCAGGCAGATACAGTATTGTGTGTTTCTCACATACAATAATCAGAGAACTTCCATTTGCTTTCCCAATAAATAGTTATGTTACAGTGGTTTTGGCTTCAGCTGCAGAGGTGCCATATCTGTCCAATTCATTCATTTTCACCTGTGAGTGGACCCCGACAGTTGGTGTGGTAATGCCATCCTCTGAAATTGGAAGCAGTGCCCCATCCCTCCTCTGATCACAGCCATAAAGCATCGGTGTCTCCACAATAAGGCTTCCAGCTTCTTTTTACTTTTGGGTTGTTTTTTTTTTTTCCTCCACATGAAGAAAGTTGCTTGTTATGATTCCTGCTTCTTGCCCAAACCTTGCAACACCTGAAGCAAACAGCAGGTGGTCATCTCTATAGCAGAATCCGTTCTTCGCTCCATGACTGATCTTACACTCATATCAGTGGATTTGTAAAGATGTGCAGATTTCACTTACACTGGATAAATTATTATTTTGAGAAGTTTTATTACTGGAATGAACCAACCAAACAATCTGGTATTGTCAAAAATAACTGAAAAAGACAACTTTTTCTTTACAAACAGAAACATTTTTCTACTTTTTCAGTATAAGGCAAAAATTCTTTGAGTAGAAAGGTGCAAAACGGTGATTTCTTATGGTGCAATTGATTAAGCAATATTCTTCTGGCATCCCAACCCTTTTTAGCACTGACTCTACTGTTTCCCTGAACATGCATGGCAACATAATTACAAACCCTACAGCATCATACCCTATGACTCTGAGGAGTCCTAGTAATGATAGTTGATTTCAGGATTTGGAGTAGAAAAAAACAGATAAAGAAATGACAGTACATAGCACCAGAAGTGTGTGTTTTTATAACCTTGTATGAAAGTTACTCAGACTGTGCAAAGTACTGCTTAAAATTGTATTTTTTAGAGATAATGCTATTAAGAAAGAAATCAAAGTATAGACAAATTTACTTCAGGTGCTGGTAATCTCGAGTTGGGCATTGTAGAATGGATGTGGCATGCTGTGCAGATCCACCTATTGGAAGTTAGTTCATTTTTTTGTTCCTCTTACAATATTTTCACGCAAGGAAAATAATCCTGTTCAACATTTTCATTGTTCAAGAAAAGGGGGCTCCTACATGAACTTATTGCTTCACTGTTAGATAGAGACAAGGGCATGCAAGTGTTGTTATCACCAATATAAAGCGGGACCTGCCTGTAGGTTTCTCTGCTCCATTCAGCCAGGAATGCTTTTTTCCTGTAGTTAATAGATGCACACAGCTCAGGAGAGTCTGAAGGCCAAGCTGAATGTCACACAGCAGAGCAGAGCGCAGCACAGCCCTGGCTCCTGTCCACACACTGCCTATTACATGGATCACTAGCTCTTCTGTGTACAATGGTCTTCCAAGTAGGATCAAACGTGGAGTTTGATGATTCAGCAGCATAGGGCATTCCTTTGTTTATGCATTTGTTTTAAATACTCAGAGCATCTGAGTATCTCAGATTCATGCTGCTTAGTTTATTTACACTTTACTTCTGTGAGTGATGTAGCCATGTGCAGCAGGTAAGGAAGGGATGGATATTTCTGAAAGAGGAGACAAGAATCTCATATCTTAGGTGAAATGCTTCCTTTAAACTCATAGCTACAAGGAATAAAAATCTACTGCTAAAAATGTGTGTGTCCTTTAAGTGAGGACCCAGTCTCTACGTGTGTAGATTCTCATCCCAGAATCCTCTAACCTAGAACAGGGACCTTTGTATTTTGAAGGATATATAAGGTCCCACTAATTTTGGTATTGGAGGTGCCAACCATCTTTTGCGTACTACATTTGACTGTTAATGACATCTCCTAGTGAGGTGGGGGGAATCAACTTTAGTCAACCTCAACTGAAGCATTAGGGAGACGTTAGCAAATTACTCACACCCCATACTCACACTCACTTTTTTGAAGTGAAATTAACTCAGCTTTTTCCAGCTTTCTCTGAAATATATTCTGAGCCTCTCTGGGTTTTACAGTTTTTCTTCATCTTCCTTGGGCTCTGGAATCTCCCTGGACAAGTACTTCTCCAGTTAACAACCTAGAAATGGACTGGAAGAGAGTAATTACCTCTCAGATAAAGCAATGTACTTTTAATATACTACAATGCCAAGCTGCATCTCCCTGACGTACATAAACTCATTTTTTATCAAACATAATGCAGAATCCTTTTCTGCCTTTTCTGTTGACTGATACTTCTCCATTGTATATTTAACTTTTTCTTCATGATTTTTGGAATCCATTACTGTGTCTGCTGCCACCACTAGCTCTTCTGTTGGGATCCTGGCTCCTGAGGTCTGATGGCTGCTATATATGGTCCCTTTACTCTTGGATTGGGTACAACCTTTACAGCTCATCATTAAAATACTGAGAAGAATGGGATCAGAGTGAAAGCCAGTGGGGTCTCCTAGCCTTCTACCTTTTGAACTTAACAGGTTATCAATGGGAATTTTTATTTCAAGACCCATTTTGAAACAGGTCTATTCTCATCACAAACTGCTGGTATGTATCCAAGTGTACACTCTGGAACGAAAGCTTAACACCAAGCTAATGGGCTCAAATCCTTCCTCACCTCTGCTGGCTTAGATGACTCTATTGGAAAGAGGCACTTTAAGAAGAGGGATTATCTCTTATCTTTCATTAAGTCTTGGCATTTTCATCCTACAGCACCTTGCATGTGTCACTGAAGGAGTCAGGATATAAAGTAGCTAGATAGACCAGCTTAACACAGTCCTGTATATTTTTGTGCTCCTTCATCATGCATTGTTTTGCTGGCAAATATTTAGCAGAATTCAGTGGAGAATATGTCTTTATAGCATTGATTGAAGGAACTTAAGTGACGGTGGGCAAGGTCAGGACATGTATGGGACCGACTTTGCTCTTCCTCTGAAGCACAACTGTGGGCCTGGAAAAGATAATATCGATGAGCTATTCCACAGTTTCATACATCTAGTTTCACATGAAAGTTTGGTCCTCTGACTTTCTATGCAATTCTCATTTTTAAACATTTTTCATGATCCTACAATGCAAAAATCTTCGTCCTTCCCCTCAGATTCATGTAAGATTTTGTCATGTTTCCACTTTGTGAGAACAAAGAAAGCTATGACAGCTTATCAGAACAAAGGGAATGGAAAGGGAAATGTTTAGGACATAAACAGAAAAGTAGCATTAGCTGTAGCTTCTGTTAGTACTGTAAGATGGAAATCACAGTATGCTTCAAAGAACCACATTTCCCAAATTCCAGTTTGCATAAGGGTTGTTGTTACAGGCTCTTAGGGGAAAAAAAAAAAAAAAAAAAAAAAAGGCAGTTAAAAGCAATTTGAAAAGAATGCAGTATTTTTATATTGTATGTTTCTTCCATACCAGAATTACAGGATTCTGTAAGCTGTTTGAATAGAAAAATTTACACAATGCTATTCTTCAAATAAAACGAACAAGAATACTTGTGATGGGTTGAGGTTTGGGCAAGCTTTTAGTATGAGTAGAGGTAGACAAAAGAAGGTTATGGATAATTGGTTATGTTCTTGTTGTGTTCCAAGTGTTTATGTCTTTCCTTTTAGCTCTCTTCTTTGGTTTAAAGTGGACTCTTTTACAGTGTTCTCAAATTTATATGTATTCTGGGAGCTCAAAATATTTTATTCATATCAGATAAAAATTCCACCTTCTAAGGAGACTGAAAAAAACAGCTGTGGAGCAGGAGTGGGTTTCAACAGTTAAGCTAGATGACTGAGAAACAGTTACAGGCTTGGTTTAACTTGATTAGCATGATTATCAGGAGAAAGTTTTAAATGATGAGATATTTGAATAAGGGACCAGGCTGCAGAGGGAACAGCAAACAAAAAATTGCTGAAATCAGATAGAGCAAATGGGCTACATCAGTAGAGATACCTGCACAGGATCCAAATTAAATCTCATTATTTTAGGAATTTTGCTGGCCCTTCTGCTAAATATTGTTTTAAGATAACACAAAATGGAGTATGTGAACAATGGGAACAAAAACTGTTTACTATTTTGAAAGTACTAAAAAGCAGGGTTAAAAGAAATGTCAGCAAAAGAGTAGGGTGTGAAAGGTGAGGGGTCATACAGCACAGAATGGCATGAAATTGAGAGCGATTGGATAAAGACCCACATTCAGTTTATAGAAATGGTGAAGGCCATGAATTATTTTTTCTGAACAATCATGTATGTAAGTGACCAAATATAAACCAATCACATTCAGCAGTAATTATTAAGTAACTCTTAGCAATTATGCAAATGACCTCATTCTACACTAGCATGAAACTCTTTATTTCCTGGCAGTTTTTTCCTCTAGTAAAGTAAGAAGTAAGTAATTTGGAGACAATGGCATTTGCTACAATTTTGATCCATATTTATGAGCAGTTTAGGCATCTTTGGGGGTTTTGTTTTCATTTTGGTTTTTTTTTAAAATAAATCAATATACTGAGAGAAGTATTTTGAATGCTGAAATGAGTATTCTAGAGGTCAAAGGCATCATTGCTTTACATAGATATAACATGAACAGGTTGAGTATTTGAAGAAAGGCTGCCATGGGCCATGTTCTGTAATGCTTAGCTCTGTAGAAGCAGCTACTGAATAGTTGGAACAATGCTTTGTTTCTACATACTGTGATCTGATAAATATATTCCAATGGTCAAGTGGGAAATGTGGTGCTTTGTACAACAAACACTCTAAAGGATGATGTGTTTACGTTCCTATTAACATTGTAGAGTCTACAAATTACTTAAATGAGGCCAGTAACCTCTCCAAACAAGGCTTCTGTATGGTAATAGAAAATTTAACTTAAGCTCTTAGTTGGAAATGGCATAAAAATCACACTATACAACACCTTCCTTTATCTAATTGATGTTTTTACATTTCTAGGGCAGAAATGAGGAAAAAAGTCTGACCCACTGTGATCCACCCTACAGAATCACAAACTCACAAAGCTGCATCACAGCTACACCCCCTGACATTGGCAGGAACAATTGCAGACTGCCTAGTCCACTCCCTCAAGTATGCTCAGCTAAACAAGATTGCCCAGTTTGTCTGTGACAGTCTGCAAGGCTGGAGACTCCACAGCCTCTCTGGGCAGCCTGTTTGAGTGCTCAACCACAACCAGAGCAAAACTGTGTGTTATTACATATGTGTGTGCTCATTACCTCTTATCCTGTCACCCTGTTATTCTTCCCCAGGTGCAGGACCCTGAATTTGCCTTTGTTGAATTTCAGACAGTTCTTCTCTGCCCAGCTCTCCAACACACTGAGGTCCTTCTGAAGGGCCACACAGCCCTCTGAGATGTTGGTCACCAGACAAACCTGGTGAGGAGGCATTCTGTATTCAGCCTGCTGGGAACTCTTGTCTTGAGGCATCCTGAGGGCCCACTGCAGGCTCACAGTCAGCTTGCTGTCCACCAGGATCCCCAGGTCCTTTTCTGTGCAGTGCTGCTGTCCAGTTGGTTGCCATCCAACTGAGTGTGTGAATTTTCTCCTCTCCACGGGCAGGACTTTGAATTTTCTCTTCTTGCCCTACATCAGATTGCTGTTGGTCCAGTTTTCCAGCTATCAATTAAAACATAACTACCTGATTTACGAGTAGTCCTTGTCATCTTATAATAATGGCATTTCTTACAGATTTAATACTAACTACTGCATGCATAATGAGTTTTTGTTTATTTGTCTTCTTGTTTGCTCTTTTGGGGAAGGGGGACTGTCATTTTCGGTTTAACAGTTATTAAAATTATCCTTTTACTGGGAAAACCCACATATTTTATAACTTGGAAAAATTAAGTATAATTTCATTCAGAAAACTGTCAGGGTTTGACACTGGATAGAAGCCAGGCACCCACGAAAAACCATTCACTCATTCGCCTCTGCTATAGCGGAGCAGAGGAGGGGGAAAGAGAAACCAGAAGGTTCATGGGGTGAGATAATGATTAGGAGAAAACACTCTAAGGGCAAAACAGGATCAAAACTTTAAAGGTATAAAGAGAAATTTATTAACAGAATTAAAAGAGGATAATGAGAACTAAAATAAACTTTTAGAACACCTTCCCCCTCCCCCAGCTCTTCTTACTTTCACTGACAGCACAGAGAGAAAAAACATGGGGGTTTTAGTGAGTTTGTCACTTTTAAAAAATCTTTCTTTGGTTTTCTTAGGGAGAGGAGTGTCTTTTGCTATGCCATGGGGTCTTTCTCATGGGAGACAGTTCTCTGTGAACTTCTCCAATGTAGTTCTAATTTTCGTGAGTCACACAGGCAAAATAGCCTTCTTGAACTACATGGCATGGGTCATTTTAGTTCATGGGGTGTAGTCTTTTAAAAATGAACTGTTCTAGTTTGGAAATAAGGGCCTTCTTTCTCTATCTTCTCTCTCTCTGCTCGAGTTTCCCACTAGATTACAGCTTTTCAGCATCCACATGCTCCAGCATGAGCACCTTTTCTAATGGGCTGGAAGTGGACCTCTACATTTCCCCATGCACTTCATGAATTACAGGGAAGCAGTTTGTTGTGTTATAGTCATCACCACACCTGCAGAAGAATCTCAGCTCCAACATCTGGAGCACCTCCTCCTCCCTCTGCCTCCTTTTCACCGACCTGAGTTGGTGTCACCATGTTGTTCTCCTCACGTGTCTTCATTTTTTCCCTTTTCTCTGATTCGGGAGAGGATTGGTGTCCGTAGGTTCATTTGTTCTCAAGTTCTACCAATTGAAAAGTTCTTACAGGGTTTCACAGTGCTGAGAAGTTGGTCCCCTTTGGGCTCTGCATTCGGGACTTTCTCGCCATGCCCCTCACTGTCAGCCCTGTGGTGCCCCCAGCAGCCGCGCGGGCGGTGCCACCAATGGTGCCCCCAATGGTGCCAGCCACCGCGACATCGGCACCATCCAGTGCCTCCCCTTATGTGGGGCACTGGAAAGGAGGAGCTGCTGCCACCAGCCCTGCCCTGCTGTCTGCAGCACGGCTGGCTCAAAGCAGGCACAGCTCACTGCCAGCTCTGCCGAGATGGCCCCCACCGCGTCGGTGCTCCTGGCACCGCCCCAACAGCATGGTCCTGGCTGTGTGGCCACTTGTGGTGCCAGGATGGCCCTGGTGGCATGGTTCTGGCTACTCTGGGATGGCCCCCATTGGTCACCCCTGAGAGGAGGAAGAAGAAGAAGAAGANGTTATCAACTTCTCTAATTGAGCTAGTAGCATGTCCATCAGCAGAGCCTTCAGGGATTGTATTGGCTCTGCTCGACAGAGTAGAATCTTCGAGCAGCTTCTTCTGTCTCAGAAGCTGCCTCTGGGGCTCCTCCCATCCCCACTAAAAGCCAGGCTGTGTTAAACCAANAGCGGCAGCCCCAGCCCAGGATGGCCCCCATGGCCACCTCCCCACCCTTTCAAAGAAGAACAAGAAATTTTTTCCGTCTTAAATGTGTTATCACAGAGGCGTTATCAACTTCNTTATGTTTCTCTTCCAAAACTTTCTTCTAGGCTTAATTTTTTAAGTCTTTTTTTTTAGATTTTTAAGTAACTGCAATGTAATTTTGCTTTTGCATGAGCATGCTTTTTTTCTGCTTGCTTACCTTCTTTAACAGAAAAAAAAATTACTTCATATACAAAGCCTGAATCTAAGAGAGATTTTATCCCATTGACATCTCCAACGACTTTGTGATACTGACAATTTTTTTTTCCTGTGCTGCACCTTTGCTTAATGCAGGAGAGAGCAAATCCAGCAGTGGGATGGACCAGGCTGTATAGCTCAACTCTATTCCATGCATCAGCTAAGAAAATGTGAGAAACTACACCTAGAGGTTTGTTGACAGCTAGATAGTGGTGCACAGGAAGTATTCTGCTTGGCTGTGAATTTTAAAGACTTGTTAGTTATCTCAAGAACTTCTCTCAGGTAGTTATTTCTAGTCCAAGTGACCATCACTTGGTTAAATGTCTGTACAGACATAGAGAGATGGCCAAAACACAGCTGAAATAATCCAAGGATTTGTTTACACCGAGAACCAGAGACGGTGTTTTTAATCCAGTGTCACAGTGATTATTGAGATATTTAGAGATATTTTCATTTTCTTACTTCTTCAGTTTAGCATTCATCTTGTAAATAACATTTTCTGTATCTATATTAATGGGTCTGGATTTGTAGGGGGGGCATTCCCGATATATAATTGCAGGGACCCATCGACTGTAATCCATGTTCCTGATTAGCTGCACGCTGTGTCAGACAGGATCTTTCAGGGAACGTTTGCCACAGGCACTTGGATCCAGCCGCTCACTGTGGAAATCAAGACAGTTTACTAAGGGGTCAACCCTTACCATACTGCTGGAAATGCCTGGGATATTCCTGGGCTAACTCACTAGGATGGGTGTAGCCTTCAGGCCTGATTTGAACACTGGACCATCTCACTGTACCTGTTACACTTACCTGTACAAATAATGTTGAAGACTCCAGTGGATATTTGCCAGCTTGCAGCTGCAGCGTGGGGGATTAAAGACATGCCATCTATTATTTTCCAATGATGAACCATAAACATTATCTTTTAGCCTCTAACACATCTTCAAGAAGGTTTTAATTTAACCAGTATGTCAGTGTTCTGTGGGTTCTCCTCTTCCTGATGCTGGGATGCAAAGAGAAGAAAAGGTCTACTGTGTTTAACTCTGCTTTTAATCACAGGCCAGCAAGCTGTAAAAATCCTTCAAATATTTATCCCTAATTTGCTGAGGATTCTGCGGCTTCTTTTCTCCAGTGACTCCAATTTCTGATCCTGTTAAAAGCTTTGACATTTAAACAACAAAAATCATGAGGATCCCTTTTGTGGAGTCAGATGCAAAGGTAATGTCTCCCTCTTGTTTTCTGACTTTAGGTTGATCCTTGAAAAATTTTGTATCTCTTAATGCCTTTAGAGCTGATGTTGCTAAGATCTTGTACTGGAGCTCTGGTCCACTCTGTTTTTCTTGCCTGAAACTAGGAGAAGGGCAGCCTCTGCTCTCTGAAGTGGATGTTAACAGATGATGTTAACAGAGGAACAGAAGGACCTTTCTCAAGGAAATTTGTCACCTGCTGGAGGCTGGAGACCTCCCTGAATGAAATACAATTGCACACCATTCACAATCTACTGATGAAAGTGATGCCTGTCTAAAACCTAAACTCACCCCAGCAGTGTTGTTCCTGCAGCAGGTTTGCCTTCACCAAGAGATCATCATTGCTGTTCCACAGCCTGCACTGACAGAATTCCTTGGTATCTGAGTGTCTCTCTCCGTTTCAATTCCCATATGCAGCTTCTCACAACTCTCTACTCCCTAATACCCTTTCCACCTTCCATCTTGCCTGGCCACTTCAGCCCACACAACAGGCCACTGCAGGGCACTTTTCCTGATCTGGTACTTTATAGTTTCAGCGTGTGAGACTTCTGGCACGTGCCTTTTCCCTGGCACATTTCACACAACTTGTGAGCCATTTCAAAGCTCATATGCCATGACCTTTGATGGACTGGAGCACATAAACACCACATTAAATTGTCATCTCTGCCTTTAGCTATGTTCTGTGACATCTCACATGCTTCCCTGATTGATCCTGTAATTTGACAGAAAAAGGAAAGAATTTCAGCCTACTCTGCAGATTTCTTTATACATTTGTATTTATGAGAGGAATGAGTCCCCAAGATGGGCACCTTAAAACAGTAAAAGAAACAGCAGAAAGATGGCATAAACGTCTAGGAAAGGGACAGATTAAGATACTGGTCACAAGCAAATGTTTTGCAGTGACCTGAGTTACTTAATTTTAGCTCAATTGTTTGGCTGCTCTAGCAAAGACTGAGGAGTTGTATGCAGTATTCTTCCTTTCGCCAGCAGCTCAGAGACACAGCAACATTATCTGACCATGTCTGCTTTTGGGGTTTTCTTTGGGGATTTTATGCTTTACAGTTTGGGAATACACTTTAGGAATACCTGCCACATCAGGTGGCTGAACATGGCTATTCCTGCCTCGTGAAGTCTGGGGAAAGGAACTTCAGATTTCTGTGGTGTACATCACTTCTGTGACAAGCCAGTGGGCATCAGTAGAATTCAAGCAAGGCAATTGTTTATGGAATAACCCAAAGCAGAGCACAGCACCATCCCATACCACACAAAGACAGCTGCTTAAAGAGTGAGAGCGGGAATGAGACGTCAGTCTGTGCATTACAGTGACATCCTTTTGTCTCTGCACGAATGCACTAAAGGTACTTGTCAGACTTTCTTCCTCTTCTGATCATCTCATTACCCAGTTCTCCCCAGAAAGTGTTCTTCAGGTAGGCTTGGAAATGTGACTTTCTCATGGCACATATTACTAGTATCAACAAGAAGCCTTTCTTAAGGTTTCATGGACATCTGCCTCACCATTTTGAAGTTTAAAATATAGAAGGATTGTTTCCAATTTTATTCCATTTATCAGGATATGAGAGTTTCAATTTGGTTGTCAGAAACTTAAATGGATTGAGAATAGTTTTTGAAGTCAAAAATTATTACAGTCCCACACCTTTGTGAGAGAAAAGAATCAGGATACTTGAAGGAAATGGATTTGTTAGGATGGGAGAGAGACATCTTTGCTGGTGATTCACACTATAATGATGTCTGACTCTTTTATTCTGAGCAGGAGCTACAAAGAGATGATTTTTCTAACTATTGAAGAGATTCAGTGAGGACATACCAGCACAGCTAGGACTTATTTTCTCTTTGTCTGTGTTCCCTCAGATACAATTTTCTAGGTTTCACATTTTATGAACAAACTTTTCCTGTAAGTCAAGACAATACTTAGTCAAAAGGTGAGCTAGCAAGGACAATACACAGTTGTGTTACAAGACCATGTATTGGGCAGGTCTGTAAAAGAATGGGATTTCCAACTCCTTAAAGGCCATCAAACAGAATATAACTTTATCTGTATGGGATGAAAACTAGCTGACCTATGGTATTATTTATGCTATTAAGTCATTGTAAACTTGTGGTCTCCTGTGGGGAAGAAGAGCCATGACAGGCCATGATGCTGGAGATGGCATAAATCTTCTCTTTTTCAGGTTATAGCATGCACTGAGAACAGATTTCAAAGTGGGTGATGCTCTTGGAAATGAGTAGATAACCTGCTATTCACTAAACCAGAAACTTTCCGAGCCTGATTGCTGCAGACAGCTTGCAAGCTCTTCTGTGTGAAGTGTCTTACTCACAGTGAAAACTAGCATTTGCTATAGGAAATCTTCTGTTAATTAATCATATTTACTATTTTCCCCATTAATTCTAGTGTAATCTGACCATGCACACTACAGTCTTCCAAGAACTACTAAGTGCAACTCTTCCACCATCATTCACTGAATATCTGACAAGTGAGATTGTTGCACTGGCCAAGAAAAAATATTTAAGACTTGCACTGGATTTTCAGCCCGAATGGGATAAGCCTGGGATGGCAACCTGCCTGATGTTATCCTAGAGATATTATCTATAACTAGGTATTTATTCTTTTGATTGATGTGTTCTTATGCTTCCAGGTAAACACAAATGTTAAAATGTTAAAATGAATAGTTGATTAGAGGAACTACTAGCCATAACAACTATAATTGGATATTGTGACAGCAACAATGTTTTTATGATGGAGCACTAGTGTCTCCTGTCTCCTCTGTTTGTGTAGACTGTTCAAAGAACTGTCTGTTCCTCACATTTACCAAGCTGCTCCAGGCGGGGACTCTGAAGGAATGGAGGGAAGTAATACCAAGAAAATTGTTCAAATTTGTTCATGAAGAAAACAAGCTTGAGAGGCACAAGGGATGTTCAGGCTCCATTCCACTTTCCTTCCCAGCAGCTTTTTTGTAATTCAAATGTCATGGGCTAGATCAGTGAATCTACAACGAGCTCTTCAGTCTCTTCTTTCAAGGACCTTGCTTCTTCCAAAAGGGAGATGCGACAGTTTCAAGTGGAATGGTTCTTGCGCATGATTTTGTTTAAAAGGTTGAAGTAAATCCAAAAAAACCAGAACATAATAAACCCCACATATTCAATGAAGAGAATAAGCTTGTCTTTGGCCTTTTTTTTTTCCATTTCCTGGAAAGAAGAAAAAAATGCCTGAGCTGTTTCATCAGATATCCTAGCAGTTGCTATAGACTGTACAATTTGACTGCACCAGAAAAGTCTATTTTTACAATTGGCTGAAATTTTGTTCTTCAACTGTGTAAATCTAGAAGGTGAAAGCAAACTAGGAAATAAAATTGTGAAACAGATCTGCTTGGAGCATCAAAATGTTTGTTCGTACTCATTAGAGCAGTGAAAACTTCAACAAATCTTTTGCAAACTGAAGTCAAAGTATAACAAAATGTCATAGAACTCTGCGGGAATAAGAGAGGCTTTTCTAGAACAGTAGAATCCCAGAGAGGGTATCTATATTTGGGAAACGAAAAACAGGGATAAATGGCTTCCACTCTTTCTTTCACTTTCTATAAAATTTCCTCTGAATACCTGGCTTTAAGTCCAGCATCTAAATCACACATACAGAAAAAAATTAGCCATTCCAAATTGGCTAGGGGTTTTTCCTGATTGAAAAGAAACAAGTGTTTTGTTCTGTTGCACATTAGCTGTAATCAGTTTCACCTCTAAAAAAATGCTAGTGCAATTGAAGTGAAGAGCAGATCTCCTGATAGGATTATTTTTTTCAGAATATTACATGATTAGAAGTCTGTATGAGAAGTAAGGGGACTCACATGCCTTCATCAAAGGAAGACAAACTGTCTTGCACAGTGTTGTCAACATCCTATGTTCCAGTTAAAAAGGAGGTAATGCCATTGCTGTGGAGTTAAGATTTGGAACTTCAGTTTACTGCAGTTCCTTGATTTTTTGGGTGTTCTGGCAAAGAAGCAGAATAGCACACCTTTGGTCTGAGGATGACTTTGTGTTATGGGGTAAAAGCAAAGAATCCTGCACCTGTTTGTGCATAGATGGATTTTGTTATGACTTTGGCAAGGACCCTTTGAGCCTGTTACTAATGCATTTGAATTACATGGGTTTGCATCACTGAACTAACAGCAGCATTGGGTGTTCTCCCATTCTGTTTTATGACTGACAATAGACAGTTTTCCACTCATAGCAGAATCTGAAGGAACGATATCTCCCAGAATGAGATATCCTGTTGGACTGTGAATGTCTGCAAAGTTGGAGATTTCACAACCTGTCTGGGCAGCCCGTTCCAGTCTTCAACCACCCTTGCAGTAATTCTTTTTGTTCTTACCCTTTAATGAAATTCTCATGTTTCAGCTTGTGCCCATTACTGCTGATTCTGTGACTGGGTAACACTGAGAATTTTTAGGCTCCCTCTTCATTCCCTTCACTCAACTATTTACACACATTGGTACTGCTCTCCTGAGCCTCCACTTCTCTGAGCTGAACAGTCACAGTTCTCTCACCCTCTTCTTGTACAAAAGATGCTCCAGTGCCTTCACTGAACTTTCTTCAGAAAGTCTATGTCCCTGTTGTACTGGAGAACACGGAACTGATCCTTCACATTCCAGCCATGTCTTCAAGGCTGCCGAGAGAAAGAAGGGACAGATGACATCCCTTGCCCTGCTGAGAGTTCTGTTCCTTGTGCAGGCCAGGCTGCTGGCAGCCTGAGGGTGCATGGCTGGCTCACAGTCAGCTTGCTGTCCACCAGGACCCCCAGGTCCTTCTCTGCAGTGGTGCTGTCCAGCAGCTCCCACCATTCACATCCCGCATTCCATCTGTCTTCTTCTCAAAGGTCAGAGTGAAGCAACCACCCTCGTTCATTCCTCAGTTATGCAAATTATGGAGTTGTTACCAGTAATCTTCAGAATACTCCTGGACTCTTGTTCATAGTAAGAATAGGTCACAATACTTTATGTAGATATTCCCCATTAACTCTTTAAAAGAAAGAAAATAAGAGAATAGATTGGATGCTGTTATTTGTATTTGTGTCACTATTAAAAACTAGCAACTTCTATGGATCAGAAAATGAAAATTTATTATCCCAGAAACAGACAAGCCCTCTTTCTTGAATTTATATTTTTTCCTGTATTTCCAATTTCAGACAGAAACTGATAAAAAAGACATTGTCTAAGTTATTAACCATCTCTCACATTCCTTAGAATGACTGTTCCATTTTTAGTCACAATTGTTTTGCATTTCATAGACCTTCTTTTATGAAAATTATAAAATAAATTCTCTGATCCTTTCTCTTTTCAGAGTGATTTTCTGCATGACAAGGTCACACCCACAGAGCTATATCAAATTCCTAATTACTGCCCTGATTTAATTCATCTACAGAGGAACAGGGCAATCTGTCATGAATAATTTCAGAACCTTGGAGCTAGACAAACTCCAACAATGCTGTTAGAGATGCTCAGTTCCTTGAGCATCTCACCAAGCATCAGGTAATATCCACTGTAATATGTGATGCATCACTAGTTGTGCGATTGTGACCCAAAAAATTGTCTTGCTGCTCCTGAGACCTGCCAGTCAAATTGCAAGGATACACCAGTATGGACTTGTCCACCTTTGTACATTTGCAGGAGTAAATTCACTAATACCCGGACCATGTTGGTTTGCTATATGTGGTTTCTGACAGACATGGTGAATTGTAATAGAATTATGTTGTTTTGTTTTCCACCTTGAGTGCAATTGTGTGTGAAACATGTTCTTATGTAGTTTTCCTGCTGTTATTTACCCATCTGAGCCTGAATATGAAGTTTAGGCTGCAGGACCCCTTGTTACTCTAGTAACCACTTTTTCAACTCAGGATATGCACTGAGAGGATTTCCTACACTGATCCAAGATGGGTTGCAGGAGCAGAACTATTGCAAAGATGCAGGTATTGTCTTCATCAACTGTCTTCAAGGTCTTCTTTGATCTTTCTCCTAACTAGGTGAAATTTCTACCTCCATATCTACAGCCCAATCTTATCCTCTTCTCTTTCTTTACATACAGCATGATCTAGACAGAAACTTAAGACATATAGTCATATATAGTATGTAGCATGTACTTCATTGAGATTATTAGCATATAATAAATTTTAATATTTAAATAACTCTAAATGAGGCAGAAGTTCACTTTTATCCATAGCATCCTTCAACTTTCTGGTCATATAATTCCTTTTAGTTCTGCTCAGCCCTTCAGAGACAAAAAGAGGACCATTCTGTCTCCACCAGACCATGTCCTCCAGCCATCTCATATTTTCTCCATGTCAATCATGCATTTCTCCACCTGCAAAGATAACACAGTGGGTACACAAAGCAGGCTGTGTACAGATAATAAGACTTAGCCCTTGCCTGGCCTCTTGGTCTTCATCCCACATAGGGGTATTTCAGCACTAGGAGTGATTAAACCTCATAAGAAACCTGAAATGTTACACTTCGGCCTCCTTCCAGCTCCTCTGTAAAAGGCTGAAAGCTCACAACATAAGAGGCATTTTAAATGTACCATTCTTCCCTCTGGCAGAAAAGCTGTTCATAATTACTGCCATTTCTTAAGTTAACTGCAACAGTATTCTGATGGGAGGTGTTCTTTTATCTGGCATTAGCCAAAGGAAATTACTTTACATTTACATTAATTTACACATACATTAAACTCATGACAAAGCAAATTGTGAAGATACAGCACCATCATCATATCTCTGCTTCCACTGCCTGTGCATTTCTTTCATCCTTCAGTTTGACCAGCAGGTCTTGACTCATCCACAGCAGTCTCTTCCCTTCCTCTCCTGATTTTTTACACATGGAAACCAAGGATGTAATCCCTTCCAGCCTTAGCAAGATGGAAGCAGATTAAAAACTTGAAAGAAAGGGATATTCCTGAAAGCTATGACACAAGGCACTTTCCCAAAATGCATGCTGGTTTTGTAGTTTATTAGAGCCACTCAGCACAGACATTAACTTAAAATTGCTTAATCTGCTTTTCTCTTTGTTAGTAATTGTCATCCTTAGATAAACAGCCTTGGTGATAATCAGTGGTCAATCAGCTACTGTTTAGAATGTACATAAAACCAGCATTGTGAAAGACAAAGCGCGTGCAAGGATGTGCCACGTGACCATGTCATGACATCCTGAAAGCAAAGTAAATAAGGGGGCACCAGACTACAGCACATCTGTTCATCTGCCTGTCTATGTCTAAATTTCTAAGGCAATCAAAGAGCAACTGCTGATTGGAAATTAGATTTGTAGGTCATGAAAGAAACCTGCTTTAAGACCTGACTAAATTATTTTCTGTCGGTTGAATTAGATGAAACTCTTAAACCAAATCAAGGGATGCTGAAGAGAGACAGCAGCATCTGGGGAGGCCGGAGGCCATAGTGAATGTTTTGTAAGTTGTGCAAGTGTCTCAGATAATAATGAAAATAATCAAAGGCTTCTCAGCTAGAATAACTTTCTCCTCCAGGAAAAACACTACTGACAGAACTAATGGGCTTTAGAAAAGCAAATACAAGCAGGGACCGTGTATTTAAAGCAACTGTTGGTGAAAAAACAATATAATTAGAACTCTGTGTTGGTTTTACAGTCACAAATTGTTGCAATTTGCTTTGCTCTCTGGTTTCCTTGGAGGTAAAAGGAAGAGGAGCAGGAATAAATTTCCCTCTGGGCTTTGGTATTTTAGCCAAGCCAATCTCGATCAGACTTGCTCATTATAGAGAAGCTATCTCATTCATGGACATTAGAAGGATATATGACACCTGATCTTTATTTAGAAAGAAGATATTTGGATTTATTATAATTTCTTTCATTATTTAAGTCCTTCCTTCCTTCCTTCCTTCCTTCCTTCCTTCCTTCCTTCCTTCCTTCCTT
>VWZP01002847.1:225611-300244 GCA_013396995.1 Dicaeum eximium
GGCCTCCATTGCTTATGGTGTTTGCCTTTTGGACCATCTGCTGTGTGTGCTGAAGCCTTGCTTCCCGGGAAGTGGCCAGACATTGCTTGCTGGTGGGAAGTGGAAAATAAAATCCTTTGTGGTTTTTTTTTTTGTTATGTTCTGGTTTGGGTTTTTTCTTTATTTTTTTCTTAGCTTGCATGCCCAAAACAGTTTATTTCACTTTTTTTGTGTTTTTACAGTGCTATGCTCTGTGTTGGTATGTAACATCTACACCACACAGAGTGAATGCTCCCACAGCCTGGTAGGAGGTTGCCTACAAAAGCCTATTCCTGATGTTTTTTTGTTATCAGCAGAATTAACACACAGGGTTTTTTCCCCCTCGGGCTCTGGGAAATGTTCCTGAAAGTATTTGTTCCACATGGCAGGAATCACCCCAGACAAAATGCAAGGGAAGCCTCTTTCTGATGCAAAGCCTATAATAATTTACAAAGAATAATTCATAAACATCCAGCTTTACATTCACCAAAAGATGTCATTTTAAATAGGTATCCAATGAGTAGCTCTGAAGCTGTTATGACATAATCAGAATCAGTACATAGGGTCACCAAGAGACAAGTGTAGTCAATAGAAGCCTTACATCTTTGGGAAAGGTAGGAAAATATGCTGCCATTTTTGCAAAACACAGGAAAATAGACAGAAGTTACACTCTTAAAAATGATGGAAGCACACTTACGTGAGGTAAATGACTAAGTCTTTATTAATTAATTAATGAATCTACCACTAAAGTAAAAACAAACCTTGAAACAGGAAAGATTAATGTTTCAGCATGGTCTTGAGGATACAAACTGATAAAAGTAATAAAATTGTAAACAAAACCAATGTTGCAAGACCCCAGACGCCAGGCTACTCTTACCCCCAGAGCAGTTTATCCACAGGGAATATATTTAACCTGACACAAGAAGAAGGATTTCATTTATGAAAGAAGCCAAAACCAGAAAAGATTAAATTGGTAGCTTGATCTCCCCAGGCAGCATCTTTACCAAAAGACGCCTAGAACATTATATGAATTGATTCAACTTCTCTGTGATTTTGCCCTAAGGTGACAGATTTTACTAACAAACACAAAAGAAATTTGAAGTATTGGGTTATTCTTTGTGTATTTCAGAAATTTCCAGCTATATTACAACTGCACAACATACACAAGCATTTTCTGAATGCTTTTAGAGTAGAAAAGGCATGGGATAAGTCCTGTAATGAACTCTTCATAAAATAAATTAAGAAAGCAAAGAAGCTTCTGATGTTAAGCAGCCCACAAGAGGGAACAGCTCTCCTCAAGGTTCTTAATTTAATTTTTCTATCCAAATTCTTGCACTCTGCTTTCAGAGCTGAGTACAATACAGGCACAATCACATCATGACTCCTTTCATTGTAAAATACACAGATATGTCTGTCATGGCAATTGTGCTTTGAAAGACACAAGCTCTGCGCACTGCGTCTAGTTGCAGTTTCTCAGGAACACCTACCTTCAACCTCCCCATGCAAGTACAGGAAAATGGGCACCATTTGCTAGTCTGTGACATGTAAATTGAAGGTCAGGTTTCATCTCTGAACAGCATGTCTATCCCAGCCCCAGTATCGGTCCTCATGGAATAGAATCATAGTGTGGTTTGGCTTGGAAGGTACTTTTCAAGACCACCAGGTTCCAACCTCCCTGTCATAAGCGGGTTTGAAGTCTGTAGATCCACTAAATAGCACTAGCCAGGGGAAAGGTGATTTAATAGCCAGCCTTTTGTTTGTGGTTCAGTTTTCTTTATTATGAGAGGGGAAAAGATTCTGCCTCATTTCATGTGAACCTCTTCTGATTAATGATTTTCCCTTTGCTATCTCAGCTTCTAAAGAGATTAAAATGCAAAGAATTATAACAGTGGTTACATACATTTGCTGCCTCGAGAGAGGTGACATTGTGGCTGGCTTGGAGCTGCAATCAAGACAATGGAGGTGGAACAAGCAGAGTTAAAGGCAAGAATAACCAAATGCATGACAGTATTCTTCTATCTGTAGATTGTGTTAGTTCAGGAAGGCCAGAAATGACATAGAAGTATGGTTTTGTATAGTGCTTTGAATTTGCTGTGGACATATGGTCCTAATGAGGAACATATCAACAACAAAGTATGATAATCTGCAATCATTTCTTTCCTTGCTCAGCTGCTAAAACATCTGTGTTAGATAAATGAATATTTCTGCCTGACTGTGGATGATAGAAAGCAGTCAACAGAAAAAAAAAGCTTTTTACCTGAAAACCTGCTTTCATTGTCTGTAGGTAAACTGTGTAGATCACTAAGCATAAATCTGCATCATTTCACCAACATAAAAGTGATTTCTGAGTGGTTTCAATGAGCTGAGAAACTGGCCTATGCACCCACATGAGGAATCCTAAGATGTGGGGGCCAGGAGAGCCTATTCAACAGTGAGAAGATGTTGTGGGGAGTTAGAATTGCTGTTGAAATGGTGAGAACAGTGCCTGCAGTTATACAAGAAGTGAAAATTTTGTCTAACAGCTCAGGTATCACCTAGTTTTGGTGGTTACAGTTATTTCATATTATTTCTTTTTCATATAATTCCATACTAGCTCAACAGTACGTTATTTCATATTAGGCCAAATGAAGTGCCCAACACTTCATTTTTTGTGTATTTTCTTGAATCGTGCTGATTGGATAAGATACATGGCTATTTAAAGCCTGAAAGCTCAAATTTACTGGTTTTCCAGTAAATTTACTGAAGCTCAAGTTAAAGGTTTTCCCTCATAGTGGAACAGGTTAATAGGGTGAGTGGTGACACAGCTCACACAGGGCGTGCATGAGGCCACTATACTAAAGTTGTGTGTCTGGATCTGAGTTTCCCATGGCTGTTTCCCACAAAGATAATGGGGTGTCACTCCTGTGTTGCTCCCTGCAATGTTGTGAACCAGGAAAGACATGGAGCGATGGAAACACCTATGTACAGCAGTGCTGTGACACCTGAATGGGAGGGACCCCTGAGTTGAGTGTAGTATTCTGACTCACTCTTAGAGATAGATCTGTGACAAAAAAAGGTTAAATATTTGTCTAAATTAATAAAACTGGAAGGAAATGAGAAACTGAAGGTGTCCTGTGGAAATTAATGGACTGCATAAACCAGTTGAGATTAGCTGACCACTAAATCAGGCTCAACAAGATAACATTTTACATTCAACTTACAGCTTTTAAAAAACCCTGTGCTTTAAAATAGAAAGCTTGAGAGAAAAAGACGGGTGGAAACAATGCAATGTGTAACAGTAGACATCTGCATTTCATTGCCACATGTTTTTTTAGGTAAAGAAGACTCTGTATCACTCATCTGTAGCCCGTTTTCAGACCCAAGACAAACATGAGAGTCTGGTGGGAGGTAGTTGTCTGCAGACTGAACAGAAATGACACGTTGGAAGTAATGGAGCTGTTTTCTATCTTGCCAGTAAGTCAAACAAAGACAACTGGGATGTGAAGTCCCTGAAATCTCTATAGCTGCATTGGGCAGTTTGGAGATAACCCAGAAGATTTGAGTGACCCAGATTTCTTGGCAGTTGCACAGGCAGTGGAAGAGCACACAGCAGTGGGAGAAAAGGAGAGACCTTACAATGTTTCCAGGTGCTCTTTTAAAGTCTCCAGCCCATGACTTTTTACTGTCTTCACAGCCTTTTTTCAGAACAAGGACCCTTTCTCTCTGTGCTCAGAGAACAGGTTGTTTGGAAATTAGTGCCTTTCTAATGGCAAGATGCAGGAATTTTATGGAGAGAAGTCTGTTGGGGAGGCCAATGGAAAGACATTAGATGGAGTAAAGCCTGCTCTTTGTGTGGCAGACATCAGGAAGGCTGAGGTTCTTCATGCAGCACATGGGCTGTACCCCATCAAGAGAGAACCTAATGTCTAAAGCACCAGGCAGCAATCCAGAGAACATAAATTTTCTAATTTTCATTTGATTGGATGTGTAGCCAAGGTCTCTTCATGCTGCTAGTCAGTGGTGGTGTTTCTGCACCTCCTGAGAGTACGTAGACAGTAAATTCCACGGTAATGTGACAGCTCATGCATCCAGACTGCTGAGCCCATGATTTTTGACATTGTGCTAGAGCTGTAGTACTCACCTATTGCACCTCCTTGTGAACTCCTTTGAGAGTTAAGGAAACCGTTTTTACCAGAAAGAAGTTTGTACCAAGATGGGTTTTCATCTATTTTCCTGGGTAGCAAATGACAGGATCAGAGGAAAAAAAACCTCAGGTTGCACAAGGGGAGGTTTAGATTGGATATTAGGAAATATTTCATCCCTGAAATGGTTGTCAAGCATTGGAACAGGCTTCCCAGGGGAGTGCTTGGGTTGCCATCCCTGGAGGGATTCAAAAGCTGCATAGATACAGCACTAAGGGACATGGCTTTGTCATGGACATGGCAGTGTTGGGTTAACAGTTTGACTGGACAATCCTGGAAATCTTTTCCTACTTAAATGATTATGAGATTCTGTGATTCTGTGATGACTCATTTGTCACTATCTCAGTCTGCTGGCATTTTTTCAAGTGCATGTCTGCCTCCAAAGGGCTCTTTGTCTTTTATAGACAAGGGGTGGAATTGAATCTCAGGGCATAACCTATGGAAACAGCTTTTCTCATGCAGACATAGAGTGCAGCTTTAAATGTGGGTATCTGAATTCAATTTAGTGTTTGAGCTGATGGCATTTTCAGCCTGACTATATTTCTTCTTGTTTCTGATGCATTGAATTCTAGGGAAAAACTGGGAATAAGAGGGTACTGAAAGCAGTTGAATGAACTTGACAATTAAGGTCAATTTATAAAAACCTCTTCAGCAGATGTGACAGAGAGCTTTTTGTACTAAGCCTTTGGAAATGTATCATTTCCAATGACAAAGCTAAAGGGACAAAATAAGAAGCCCAGAAAAGACTGGAAGGCACAGCTGTGACATCTGTGTGTGTGCCCAGCTAAGCACTTTGTACTACAACACCTTCCGAATGAAACTCATCACCTAACCCCTCTTCATGGTTGGACTCAATGGTCCTAAAAGTCTCTTCCAGTCTAAAATATTCTACGGTTTATTTCTGGCCACTCACAAGCCACTCCCCACTTTTATCTCTTGATGCAACTAAGTAAGCATTGAAAGGTTATCCCACTCAGTAGAAAAACAGAATAGGTTTTTACTCTCATTTATCTGGAATTGACCATGAGAAATAAAATGAGATGAGGTACTGAATATAGAAAAGTGAGGTCATAAATGACTTTATGAGTTCATAGCCCCATCCTCAGATAGCACTGGATGTAAACTTACAATCTTACAATCTTACATCATTCCCCCATCTACCCCCCTGATATTTCCTGTTTGAACAGATTTTTTCCAAGTAATTTTCAGCTTCTTTCAAAATAATCTGTTATGATTGCCTGTCTTAGCTCTTACTCCTTTTTGCAGTTAAAGTCTTCAGCAAGCCTTCACTTCAGCATGTCATGAAATTTACAGTATTACTCATATACACAACGTCTGTGGTGATGGGTAGGCTTCTCAGGTACTGTCTGGTAACTTGCTTGAAGGTGGGTAGTTGACCCTGACTCATCCTAGCAATTGGCTTGAAGGCTCTAAACTTGTTCTTAAACCATATTTGTTGGGCTCATAGAGGTTGCCTGCCTTGGCACTGAGAGAAAGACTTTTCATTTTGCACTGCTTTCATTGCTCTTGCTTTGCCCTGTTAAAAGGAGCTGCTTTGCTACCCCAGACCCTGCACACAGTCTGGCACTATCATCCACAGCACCTCCTCGGTATTGCCTTCAAAAAGCCTGGTAGCTGGCTGTCATGGTTCCAAGCCCTGCTGGAGATGAAACACGATGCAGCCACCCACTCAACCCCGCGTCTCTTCCCACCTCCCCAGTGGAATGGGCAGAAGAATCAAAGTAAAATTTGTATCTTGAGATTAGAACAGTTTAATAATTGAAAATAAAGTAAGAGACAGTAATAATGGGAAATTATAATAATAATGATAAGAAAATGGAAAAACAAGTGGTGCAGAACGCAATTGCTCACCACCTGCTATGCTCTATGCTTCCCATCAGACAAGGGAAAAAAAGTACTTAGAATAAACAAGACTTAGCTGAAACCCAAAACATCAGTTTATTATCATTACCATTCCCATTCCAAATCAAAACACTGCACTGTAACAATGACTGAGAAAAGTTGGCTCTACCCTAGCTGTAACCAGGACACTGGCCTTGAACTTGGACTCGGCACTCATGGAACACTCATACATGTCAGCAGAAGGCTTTCCAGAACAGGAGAAGATGTGGTAGGGTGTTCACAGGTTGTCACAGACTGGCTGCCAGCAGTTGCTACACCTCCATGTTTGCCTCATAATGATGTCACCACAGGATGCCATCCCACTAGAAACAAAGGGCCCACCATAATGTTTCTGCTGACACTTGTCAGAGCATCCTTTCCTAGAAGTTGAAAGGGTCCATGTCCCCAGAATTATCTTTGAGAGATCCCTGGAAATTATGGTTTCAACTCTTCATAAACCTGCATAACGCATCAATGTAGCACAAAAGTGTTGCACATGCTAAAATAAATCACACATCTTCGTTCTAAGTGTCAAGTTGAAATGACTATTAGGAAAATGGTGAACATTGCACTTCTTTACCAGGTTGTTTAAACCTTCATTTAAAAATTCTTGTCTCTTGTCAGTCTGAATTTCTGAGGTACCTGGCCACCAGCTAAAATGGTTTTAAAAGCCCTGAGTGGTTCAGAGCTTGTTTTAGCTTTTGAACTGATGTTCAGGCATGTTTGTCCAATATGTATGGCACTATAAAGATGTACTTAATGCCACTGTTACAGGTGAAAAAACGTTGCATATTATCAAGTCTGCCTGCCGCTACACATTCACCTCTGCCACAATCACCTGGTTCCCTAAAGAGGTTTCATGTCACCTTGAATAGTATTTAAAGTCCTGGTTTGAAAGCCAGGTTGCCAGGTTGCCACTCCGTTCAAAGTAACAACTTGTAACTCCCAAGTTTTGTGCCTTCCCAGGAGCACAATGAATGCATTTAAATGGAAGCTGTGATGCAGGCATGTCTACATGCAGCCTACTGCTACTACAATTGTGTTAGAAATGCAATGTTTGACAATCATTTGAGCTCATGTGCAGATAAATGTTATTAATGGTGTGTAAGGGGAGATCATTGTTAACCTTTTTCAGTCTTGTTCCTCAGAATGTCTTTGTCCCATCCATGTCCACTCCCTTTCTGTGACTCTGTCAGGCCCCAGATGTCAGTATCAGCAGATCATGGAACATTCTTACTTCTGCCTCCTCAATCAGTCATCTGGAACCTTTTGAAGCTTTCTATAGGGTCACCAACTTAAGGAAAGGAAACAAATTTTGGACAAGCCTGCATAGTGGTAGGTAGCTTTAAGAACGACCTGCAACTTGGGGAAAGGAAGCTCATCAAGACCACCTGCCCTGCCTGTGTGAAACTTGCCGAAAATTGCACATTCCAGTTCTTAGGCCCATTGGCCAGTTCTCAGAGTTTGTGTGGTCCGTGTCAGAAAGACTTTTAGGGGTTTTTGTTTTGGCATGTCCTGCCCTGCCCCTGCTTCTTCCTCTTTCCTCTGACATTGGCATTCTTTCTGTTTTCTGTTTTCATGGGCAGTGTGGTCTGTGTGAAACCCACTCAAAGTCTGTCCAAGCCAAACTGTACAACCACCCATCTGGACTGTGGGCTGGTACTGGCCTCTTGGTTCAGCTCATAGGAGTGATTTCTTCTATGCCATCCTGGGCTTGCACAGGGACCCTGAGAGGCCTTTAAGGATGGGCTCACAGCCCAAGTCATGCTGTACTTCATTTGTATCTCCCACTCCCACAATACCCATTCTCCTCCAGCCCTCCCCCTGAACTTTGAAGGCTTGACCAGCCGCCTTGTAAAGCAGGTTGAGGACTTAACCTCTCTTTCACTTTTAATTGCTTTTTATTCACAGACAGACTTCATTTAATAATGTCCCTAGCCCTGATTAAAGAGTATTTTCTATTGGCTATAACTTTTCTACATTCTTATGAATATATGCATGTATGTTTAATTAATGTCTTTATGTATTTATGTATGTCTATATGTCGATATATTTGCACTATATACAGGTATGGTGGAGTCACGACAGAGGCAATCACAGTCCAGTATGAAAACATCTGGAGCACAATGGTTAAGCAGATGGAAGCTTTTTGCCATGAATTTTGGCTGAAAGAGGTGTATCCATGCATATTTAATATATTGGTTTTCTTGCTATGAAATTCTTATAGAATAGATAGGAAGGGAGGGACATCTCGTGCTGCCAACCAGCCACAGGGAAGCCTGCAAGTACTCGAGGTATTATGTGTTTCCAAATTGTGACACTCAGGGGAGAAAGAGGTGGAGCACACAAACTTCATGATTGGAAGAGGGGAGGGACCTTTGGGGCATGTGACTGCCTGCAGGTAAGAATTGTAATTGTAGTACCGTGTGCCCTACCTTGTCACTCAGACTGTTAAACTCTTGATTCTAACTGCTTTTCAAGCTGCCTCTTGGGAAACTGACATATTTCCATAATTTCTACTAGCACAATTCCAAAGGAGTGTGAGAAAGAAGTCGGCATTTTTTTCTGGGACACAGTTCATCTGACCTACTTTGCTACTTAAGACTGATCATAAAGTGAGTCTAGTTCACAAAGAGTCACCTATTTGCTAGATGTTTAAAGTTATGTAGAGTGAAACATCCTAGCCCTGGGAAACTACCTAGGAATGAGAGATTATTAACACCTCCACTGCAGGAAAAACTATGAATGAGTTGTAACACTTTGTCAGACGATCAAGGATACCTCCAAGATACAAAAAAAAAAAAGTAGTAGAATAGCAAACTGGTATGATTTCAAGAACGGTTTTAAGCTGCTGGACTTCGTATCTCAGGAAAATTGTCTAGGACATTTCTGGCTATGAAAATCTATATAAAAAGTTCTGAGACACCTTGGTTCTTGTGTAGATTTATTGCACATGAAAAAAAAAAAGGAGCTACATTTAATCAGGGGTCTTCAGGTTGCCTCCTGTACCTCCTTTCACACACAGCCATTTATGGAACACTCAGGCCAAGCTAACTGTGGTTAGACTAGGCTCCAGTGAAGTCTCTTGGGATGCCTTAATTGCTTGAGTTTGGCATTAATAAGGCACAACAATGACTTTTCTTGTTTCATCTCTCATCGTCATTACCTTTCACCTAGAGCTTCAGTCAGAAAGTGAAGCATGCAACTAAGGGATTTCTTAAAAGTGAAATGGGGAAGAGAGTTATTAATTTTTTTAACATTTCACAGTCTTATCACATGTTGTGTGTTCTAAGGAAGTTAATGGCATGCTCTTTATCTTTTAACTAATGCTTGTTATTTTTTAAAATTGTGCAGCTGATGAATGCCTGCCAGGAGGCAATTTTTTTCTGCACAGTGGTAAGGAATATTATTATTTTGTTGAATAAGCCTTTAATGTCTGCCAGCAGACTCTGAACCAGCTATCAGCAAGGCATAGAGCAGAGTCTCTCCTTTTGGATCTGGATTGTGATTGGAGGAGGAAATACAGGCTCTATAAAGGACAGGATGTTTTCAAATTACAATGGTGGTGGTGGGTTGTGTGGTTTTTTCTGGTTTGTATGTTTGGAGCTTTTGAGGAGAGAGGACTGGGGTTTTGAGGTGTTTTGGGGTTTGGTGGTTTGTTTCTTTCTTCATTTGTTTTGTTTGGTTGGCTTGGTTTTGTTTTTTCTGCATGTTATTGCAGAAACATATTTATGAAATTAATGTATGTAGGGAAGTGCATTTTCAATCTCATGGCCGTATTAAATGTTTTTGACAGAATGTGGTCTCTTGCTGCTTCCTGAATAAACAGTCCAAAGACCATTAGACAGAAATGAGTTATACGAAGCAGTAACAAAATTATAATGCACAGTGGCATCTCTGGAAATAAGCAACTATAAATTAATTTAAGTTCTGTCTTATACTGAGCGTATGAATTAGAGTTCAAGATAAGCATGGAAGTAAGATTTTCCAGTTAAGCCCACAAGATCATAAATCATGGAGGCTCAAGCTATCCCTCATATAAAGTGGTTCTGATTCAGAGGTACAAAGTGAGAACTAAGCAAAGAAAACGAGAGGTCTTAGAAAAGGAGATTTCACAGAGCAATCATAGGGCTTTGTAGTGGAGGAAGATTGTCCCTTTACAATATACATAGCGTGGTTTGACGATTCCCTGATGATCCTCATGGTGTGCCGCTGTGTGGTATTTTAATGATGGTCTGCTTCTGGTGGAATAGATGATGATGCTTCACTAAGGGAGGCACACTCTGGAGCACGCAGGGCTGCCTACCACTCTAGTGTAGCAAACTTTGGTGTTGTATTCCTCCATGCATGACATTTTGCTCTATTTCTGCAGTGGGGCTTTTTATTCATGTAAAAAAGAAAAATCTCTCTCACTCCAGTGACAGTCAGACTCCTAGCATGTGATACCTGTTCACATCACCTCAGATTGTGATACTTTTTGGAGAAGTATCACTTACACAGAAACAGTCGCTTTCAGAACTCAAAAGCTGTGATGTGTGCCAGGGTCCTGTTGATCTGCTTGAATCCCTTCCTTGGAACAGTTCAGTCCTGAGATTTCACACAGGATTTTGGAAGCCCACCACCTCTATTTTTACAATACTTCAAACAGATAAGGGATGAACTTTTTTCAGTCTTTTCTCTGACAATTAGTAGATTCATCCTTGCCCCTTATGCGTGCTCCTTGGCCTGTTATTTTGTTTGTGTCTTGATCTGCTTCACTTTGCAAAAAGAAAAACAGCTTTCAAGATCAAGAATAGTAATCCATAAAGAGCTTGCTGGGCCCAGAACCTGCACATCTCCACAGTTTGCTACTGAGCCTTCCCTGTTCTTTCCTGCCATCTGGGACCTGTGAGCCCTGAAAACCCTAGTACATTTAGTTGTGTTTTTTGCTGCTGGAACAGTGGACCTGTCTGTGGACAGTAACTGTTTTCTATCTTCCTCTCCCGTGTGCAGGTTTATCAAATGGCTGTGACTCATGTCTTCCATGACTCCAGCCAAACCTTTAATGGTGGTTTTCTCCCACTGGGAGTGTTCAGATCTCTCTGCTATGTGGATTTGTAATAAGTGGTAGCTTTTTAGTGTAGAGAGGTGCATGAGGGCAGAGGTACTGCAAAATCACCTCCATAGCCCTGTCTCCTGTCCACTCCCATTTTACTTCCCACTACTGTTCCCTGCACATATCTGGCTGCAGGAGTGCTCTGCTCACCATACAGGCAGCAGTGCAGTGCTGAGGAGTCAGAGCAAGCTGTCTTCTTACATCTCAGCATCCTCACCAGATCGGAGTTGGACCCTTGTGCTCACATCAGAGAATAAAAAGCACTTTGTGTTTAACCTGAAATGAAATTCTGAGCACCATGAGGCAGGGATTCTTGCAGAAGCTGCTGTCAGTTATGCTGAGAGAGACCAGTGAATCCTAAACACTTGGTTGTTTTTGCATACCCCATTGTCAACACTGGAAATATTATCATGTTCCATGATATTGTTGCTGTTTCATAACTGAGTATTATCCCTGTAAAACTGGAGAAGATTTCACAGTGAGACAGTAGGGCTGTCTCTCCTTCCTTTGTCCTCTTATTTAAAATCTCCCTAAGACCCTTTAAGCTCTGCCCTTTGGTGGGGTTTTTTTTCCCCCAATCAAGTAATTCCATTCCAATATGGGTAATCATCTTAATTAGAAGATTTGGTAAGCAGAGGTTGTTCCAGGTATTCACCAGCTGTGCCTCAGAAACAAAAGCACAGGATTCAGAAAGCACATGGCACTGCTTCTATGTACCTGTAATCCCAGTAGGCCCTGTGGGAATGAACCCTGCAATCTAGTGAGACAGCAGCTCTGCCATTACCCCCTTCTTTGACCTAAGAGAGGTGGAAAGCAAAGCCAGAGCAGAAAGATGAGATATGAAGAGTTAATCACTGAGACTGGGACAGAGAGTGAATTCAAAAACCTGAAAATTGTGTCTCTTCTTGTGATGAACTGAGACGCGGTAAAATGTGCAAGCAAAAGAGTGCCTACATCTGCAATGTCTGAGACAGGAACCTAGGAGTGACTGCATTGGGCCCCCAGGGCCTGACATCCACACACCATTCCAGGTCATCCCATGGCTGTCATAAAGTAGATTTTACTTGGACCTCAGTTGTGGAACTAGTGCCTGATGAAGCATAGCATAGTGTTTGTTATCCTTTTGTCCCCCCATGTGCTCGCTCCAGAAGCAACCAACAGAGGGTACCCATGGATCTTTGCCAGCCTCCCAGCTCTTTCCACAGGCTACAGCTCTGCTCACTTTTCAGCTCTTTGGTGACTCTCTGTTTCTGTAGCTGCAATGATTAAATGCCTCCTTGCAAGATGTTTGCCCTGGCAAGTTCCATATCCTGCGGTGTTCATCAGTGGGCTATCATCCAGACCGCCTTCCGTTCACAGTAATCCCCTATCAGATGATGTCTTCCTTTGTTCCAGACTCTCCCTGCCCATGCAAGACTAGATATGATGACAGAAGTTTTTTTTATAGCAGCACATCTACAGAGTTCAATGCTTCCTCCAGCTTCCTCTGGATGGTGGCCCTCCAGCACAGTGCACAGCCCAACAAAACAGCTGTTGTAGGTTTTACTTGGTCTGTGTCTTCCTGGATGCAGATTATATACATGTTCTTAGGTTTTGATTTATCCAGTTGTGCTAGACTAAGCAAATGTTTTCATTAATTTTTGTGAGATATCTCAAGCATAATACCCTTCCCCTAATACCCTTATATGTATGGGAGTAGCATGTCATTGTGAGTGATGCAGATTAATCAGGGTGTGCTGCCTGCATTGTTCTCTTCCTCTTTGGCAGAGTACTGACAGGGTCTAAAGCTCAGTCTGAAAGAAAAAATTATCTGACTCTCGTGGAAAAGACAATATGAAGTAGTCAGCATGGAAAAGGCAGTTATAACAGGCTTTGGCAGACAGAGAAGTTCTACTCAAGAATTCTTCACAGGTGGCATATCCACAGACACAAGCAACATGTGTGGTTCCCTGGAGAAAATTCAGTTGTAAGTGAGAAATTTAAACTGTTGATTTGGGTCCATGCCACAAATATCTTCAGCTTAGGGGAAGTACTTTGATAAAGAACTGTAGAATACAATTTCCTCCATCTAACTGAACAGGGAATACTTCAATGACAAAAGCTGTACACAACTGTATTTCTCAGGAAAGATACACAACGTTTTTTTAATGCTTTGTATGCCACTTGTTTGTTTCCTGAGATAGCTTCAATTTCCTTCAGAACTATACAGGTGAATTTTTGTGGCAGTCAAACCCATGAAGAAGATCCATGACCCAACAGATCTGTGATGCCTAGAGTGAGGAAAGTGACCCTTAAACTAAAAAAAACCAACATTGTAGGTAAGCATAGGCTCTGATGAGCCCTTGTAAGTGACAGAAACAAGGTTGTGCTATTCAACAAAACAGACACAGTGTGTAGCAAACAGATTCGCTATGCTCGTGGTAATAAAACTCAGTCAGTGAGAGGAGATGCTGATCAACCTGTGCTGACCTCTACCATTTTCATTTTCCATCCTACTTCATAATTAATTTCAGGTGCTTCATATTTTTACACTTTTCTGTATCAACTAGGTCCTCATTAGGCCTGTTCTGTGTGATTTTGCTGCTGGTAAAGGAATGATATTAATGAGAGGAACTGCCATTTAATTTCAGTCTCTCATTATTTCATAAGCCATATATTCATGGAGATTTTTTTCTTCCACAGATTGAGGTGGATTGATTTCTCTAGAGCATTGCTGGCTTTTGAACCCTGGAATTTGCAGGAACTTTATGCCATGATGCTGCAAAAAAGGTGAAATTCAAGAAGTTCTATTGTTGTGTACAATCTTTGCTTAGGAAGAATAGTTACTATTCATGAGCTGGGTCTATTCAGAACCAATTGTTAAGGTCTAGAGAAAGAAAGCTGTTTGTACAGGTTGTAAACAGAATTTCATAGCTTTAAACTTTCTTGTTTTTTAGAGATATCTACGTAAGTTTACTTCTTATTCATCTCTTAACAGTCCTGCATCTGATCTGACTGTGTACCTTTCCTTTGATTCAATTGTGTTTCCTCTTTCTTTTATGTGGCTGTGAATTTAGAAAACACATGCATTTCTCTGTGCTGACTCACACTCATTTCTTTAGCTGTCTTCCAAGGATGCAGTCAAAGATAAGGTCAAAATTACTTTTGTTGTTCTATTGAAAGCCTTAAGTGCTAGCCTGGATTGAAAGATGTAGTCTTCAATTTTGTAAAAACCTCTTTCTTTTTTAATTTTAAGCCTGTTCCTTTCCCTGAAAAACTTTCTAAAGAGCCGGGTTTTACTGTTTTGTGTGATAATGTGCAACCTTCTCCTGAAGTCTGACAGTTGGGAACAATACCTAATGGGACAGTATGTCAATTATGACACCTTCCTGCTCAGCAAAAAAATAAAGAACAACCATTTATTTGAAATTGCATATGAACAGATATGGAAATTTTTATGGTGAATTACTGTCAGTTATATTCTTTTTTAATTACTGTCATATGCTTTTGGCGAGTTGTTTTATCACTACAGGTTTTTGTCTGCAGGTTGGAAACTTTTGCTGATTTAATTCATTCTTCTGTTTTGTGTTTCTGTCCTTTTGTATTTTGATTTTGCTTTGGACTAAATTTCTCTAAGAAAGTTCACTTGCATCAGAAGCAGAGGAATATTTATTATTAAAGCATTCTGAAACATGCTGGCTCCCTTTCATTTTTAGGTGTAAACACACACTAAGTTTGTGCAGTAATTTTTAACACATTGCCCATTTTCAGTTATAGTTTAGAAAAATGTTTTTAAGTGTACTGAATGTTAGAAGTGTTTGTTAATTGGCATTATGCATTTGGGGTGTTTTTTTTGTTGTTGTTGTTTTGGGCTTTTTTTTGTTGGGTTTTATTTTTTTGTTTGGTTTGGTTTTTGTTAAGAATAATTAAGTCATTTAGTTCTGCTTTTGTATGTGACTGTAAATGAACCTAACTCATTACACAGTTTTCTAGTTCATGCCAACAATCTCTTAAAAGATGAGTGGCATTTCTGGATGTTGAAGAAAATTAAATATTGAAAAAAAAATAGAAGAGTGTCACTTATTGCACTAAGATTATTCTCTCCAGAGCAAGTTCTTTCTCACCTAAAGCATTTCAATTAGAAATGTAGCTATTCTGACCCATAATAAGGGACTTCCCCTACTCTCACCTGTCTTACCAATTATGTCCCAATACTCACAGTATAGCTTGTGTCAGTAATAGCAATCTTAGAAAAAAATTTCCTCCTGAAAGAGCTGTGGATGACTCATTTGCTTAAATATACTCTCTGACTCAACCAGTAGCACTGTGGTGATGTGCACAGACTAAGAAGTAGAGCCTTTTCCCAGGAGTCTGGGAATCTGTGGGAAGGTGAGAGTGATCTACCTGTGGTAGACTAATGGGAGAAAAGCTAGAAGAGAAAAGAAGAAAACAGAACAAAGGACAGGATACAACTGAATATTTCAGAAGTTGCCCATCTGAACTTCAGATCTGTTCTTCACATACTGAAGTAGATATCTAAGATTCCAGATAGATTTTTGAAATCCCAACAGGACTAAGATATTTTTCTGGAATGCTCTCAGTTTTGGACAATTAGCACAAAGCAGAAGCAGTGTGCTTCAACTCTCAACCTGAGGGGCTCTCCCAGTGTGTATCCTGGTTTCTTTTGGTTTGTCTTCAACGGTGGCCAGTTGTTCAGATACTGCTATGTATGTACCTGGGAGACTGGAGCCCTGAGTGAGCAAAGCACCTCTAAATATACCCTTCCTAAAGAGATACCTCTCCTAAATACGAGCCTGTATGCTGCCCATAATGTTTGGTACTGTTTCATCTTGCTCAGTTCATTCTTCTCAAGAAACAACTCATACCTAGGGAAGGAACAGATCTTTTTTTGTTGCATGTGCTGCTCAGGCTTCATAGATAGGCTGAAAGAATGATCCAGCTCTGCTCATGCCTGCCATAAGATGGCACTTGCTCTTTTAAAACAGACGTTACTGCAAAACTATAAATTTCCTAATCCATTTAGAGCAGACAGTGCTTCTCATTTGATTTTTCTTCTTTTGAGCATTCCAGCTGTGAGAGGATTTAATAAGCCATATACTTGAATTTGTCCTAGAAAAGATGGGTTTGGAGCTGCCCTTTCATTTTCAGATTCTGACAGTTCTCATCTGGAAAATCTTTTTATATTTCTTGATATATTCTTTTGTACTCATACAGTAGTCACTGCCAATTATGCTCTTCTCAGCTATTATTCTGGGAAGTGTTTATCCATGGCTTTCAAACTCAGCTGGATGCATGGCTAAGCTGAAATATACAAACCTGTGTCCTTCTCCATGAGATCAGAAGACTGGCTTATGGTTTGCAACTTTTAAAGACATCGACCTAGTTTTATTTGCCTTATGGCTTTAGAGCTCCTGGATATTGTTGAGTCATGTTATCTGGCTCTGTGCTATGATCCTGAAGGATGGATAATATTGTAATTTGTAAAATTGGATTTTCTAATGTATTAATAGAAGTTCAGGAGCTTTAAGATAAAAGATCAACTCTCACAGAGCTGTCAGCAGTTGCAGATATCACTTGTAGGTACTCAGAGGTGTCACCAAGTCTGCAAATTTGTCTAATATATCTGGTCCTAGAAGTTCAAAAACTAAAAGCTAGGGTTAAAAAAAAGGGGGGGGGGGGGAAATATTTTAGAAGTTGTCACCTCTCTTGCTTAAAGTGAGAGACAGCAGATGGGCATTTCTAGAATTCTGTGTGTCATTTATGACTGTGTCTGTTCCAGTGCTGGGTTTCCTTAACTAAACTGAGAAAATACCTGATCCTGTATACACAATTTCTCTACCAATAGGAAACCAACCTAAAAGCAGACCCACTTTCTGCTACAGATCTGAAAGGGACAATACTGAAAGGGACAAGACAGGGGCCTGTCTCTGTCCTGCCTGTGGATCACTTCTTGCCTCTTAGCAATATTTCCCTTGGTCCAGGTCCAGGTAACAGTTGGAGCTCCTGGATACCTTGTCACTCACTCCTGTCTACACAATCCCTACAATTCACAGGTCCCTGTAAGGTGCTTTTCATGCCCAAGAAGCCATTTGTAACTGCTCTTCATAGGATCTGTTCAGGCAAAGTACAGTACAGAAAAGGGGAATGACCAGAGATCTGTGAGGGCTTCAGAAGTGAGTAAACAGACTTCTACTGCTATGGAAAATAGTAAAAACTCTGCACCATGGAAAGGGGAAAACTTAGAAGGTATATGAGATGGTTTTGTAGGTTCTTATGTGGTCTGGCAAAGGTGAATGGAGTGTGACTATTCACTGTCCCTTCAAAGCAAAGTTACAGAGCAGCACATGAATTAGAAGGAAGGAGTTTCAAAACAGAAAGATTTCTTTTGTTCCTTATACAGTTTATCATTAGTCATTACAACTCCTTGCTGCAGGATACTGTGACTGTTAAAAGTTCACGCAGATTCAGAAGGCAACTTGACAAATCCATAGGAAGAAATTAATTGAGGCCTCTTAAATATAAATACATCTCCTTTGGCTGGGGAATCCATGAACTGCAAATTGCTTGTTATTAGGAGAGTATTGCTGCATGCTTACCCTGTTCTGCTCTCTCCAATACATTTGCTCTTGTCTAGTGTAACAGACTAGATGGGATGAATGGTCCTTTGAGTTAGACCAAAAATGTCCATTTTTATGTTAAAAGAAGAGATTGTGTGGACAGTGCTGGATAACTCAACCATTTAGATTTCCACAATGTTGCAGCTCTCCTCAGATTTCAGAAGTTGGGTATTATTTGTGGTAGAGAAACAAGGTGCAACATTTTGCTCCCTCTTACCATGTTGCTGATTACAATGATGTGATCATTGTTTGCTTGACAAGCACAAAAACAATTGTCTCATGCCCTCTTCCAAATATGCTCAGGTGGAGAGATGATATCCCTCTGAACACCTTCCAGTCACGCACTGACATAACTGATGGCCAGGAGGCAGCTGGAGAAGGGCTGCATCTGCTGTGCTCAGCCAGAGTCTCAAGTGTTACTCCCTTTTGCCTTTCTTTTGGACAAGTCCTGTAATATTTACAAGTTCTGTAAAATAGAGATATTTAAAGCTTTTTCCCATGCTTGTAGAACTCCTTTAAAGGATAGGTTGATTTTGCTTGTTTTTTTCTTAGTTAATTAATGTGCCTTTAAGTCTCTGCATTATGAAACTCAGCTTTTCTCCCTATTTTGGCTTTTGATGTTTCTGTTTTAAAATTCCAATTGTTCCACTGCTGTCTCCAGGGATCAAGACTTGCATTTACTTTTTAATTTCTAGGAAATTCAGGATTTTTATTTTTACATTTTAAATACAAAAAAGAAATGTGAGTACTCTGACCCATAATTTAGGACTCTCGCCTACGTTTACCAGTCTTACCAATTATGTCTCAATATTTACAGTATAGCGTCCTTGCTTATGTCAGTAATTGCAAACTTAGGAAAAAAGTTTTCAACCTTCATCTTATTTTCCAGTGTGAAAGGGTTCTTTGCTCCTGAAACTCCATTTGTCAGCCCTCTTAATGATAGTGGCTAGGATATGCAGGGCACTTTTGGGTGAGTAACACACCAGTGAGGCACCTGACATAAATCTTTCTGACTTACACTGCTCAGCCTTCTTGTCACAGGAGCTTTAAGGATGCATTATCACTTCGCCAGCAAGAGGTTTGTCTTATGCCCTTTACCTCTTTCCTTGGCTACTCCAGCTGAGAGCCTTGTGCTGCTTGTAGGCACATAACAGACTGTAGAACAATGTCCTGGAGCCCTTACAGCCTGAGAAAGGTTTGGTTTAGGTGGGGGAAACAGAAGTAAATGTTGGCTGGTTGTCTGCATATCAAAAAGGATAACCAGCCCGGTTAGGATAACCTACCCAGGAGGGCAGTCTATCTGTTAGTTTGGATATCAAATTCTCCCAGAGTGCAAGAAGTCATTCCTGAAGAGCTGCGCATTCCTCAAGCTGTTCAGGCGCAGTCGTGCCAGGGAATGACACAGGCACGGGGAGGTTATATAATGGTTATATAAAGGTTACAAATACATAATAATAATAATCTTGTTGACCTGTCCTGGGCCTTCACCCCTACATGCCCACAGTGCCTTGGTGCTGGGTAAGTTTGGCCTTTTGATGAGAGGAGCTTGAGTCTGTTTATGGCCTTTGCAAACAGATTAAAACATGGTGAACCAATCTGTGTGGATCATAACAGTGGTCTAGAGCTCCACAGGGCCCTCTGGCCAGAACCCCTCAAGAGTGGACACCACTGGTCTGTAGCAGTGGGGATGGACATTCAGACCAGATGTGGGCATCCTCTCACAGAAGAAAATATCTGTCTGGCATATCTGGGCTTCCAGTAAGCACTGCTCAGAGCCTGGTTGTGAAAACCTTTCTGTGAAGGTCAGTTGGTGTGCCCTACAGGCAGAGCCATAAGATCAGAGCCCTAAACATAGGGATTTCCAAGCCCTCTTATGGCAGATTGCCTGTCACTGTGTTAGAAACTCACTGATGCCTACTAAGCCTTTGTGTTGTGCCAAGAGCACTGAGAATGTCTGCTGACCTATCCCAACTCCTTCAAGAATGCACATTCATCCCACTCCATTCCCTGCTTTTTGCACAAAGCACTTAAGGTGTGTCCATACTAGGAGCCAAATTTCTCATGTTACCACTGGAGCACCTGTGACACTTAGAAATATTCATTAAGCAGAAGACATAGATGGCAGTTTTAAATCAAGAGGTCTTGACTCAAAAATATGTAAATGCCTTCAATCTTTTTTGCCTTTTCTTGTAGTTGGAAGGACTTGAAAGTGAACTTATTACATAGTGAGGAAGGGAGAGGTCAGTATTCCATAAAGATGAAGGCTCCTTTGGATACGTTAGTGCATCCTCCAAGGTGCTCGTAACTTACAGAAACAGGGAGCTCTCCATGGACTCTGGCTGCTCAGAAGAAAGAAGCAGTTTTATGTATCTCATTAGCATGCTTAGGGAAAGATTTACATATAAAAGTGCCTTGTTGGACAGGAACAACACAAGGTAGTGACATTTTTAATGATAAAAACATCCAGGCGCAATCTCCCCAATGTATTTCCCCACAAATCTTCTTCATATTTACGATCTGTTAGATCATCCAGGAGACAGAATGAGTCATGTCAAAGCTACCCTTGGTAATTTACTGACTCCAAGCAGAGTAGGAGCAGAGTGCTAAAAAACAAACCCAGGGAAACAGGCCATGTTCTACAGTTAAAAGCTACTGACAAAAGAGAGTGATTAAGGGTTAACATGAAAACTGGAAGGCTTTAAATTAAGAAAGATGATGAATATATGTTGCACTTGTTTAGCTTGGTGTATGAGAAGTGCAAAAGGCTACACTAACTGTTCTAACTGTATAGGGCCTTAAAACCAGTGTGAAGTCTGTACTAAAACTCTTTTCAGTTCCTCGTGCCATGAAGAAGTGATTAATTTTCAGGCCCACCTTATTTTAACCCTGTTGCATGAATGTCCATGGGAATGAGAATCAGTTCCCGCTTTTTGTTAATGCTGTATGATAACTTATCCTGTCTGTTTAAATTCCTCCTCCACAGCCCAAATCTGCAGTAGCTGACTGGTGGGTTAGGACCATTTTATAACTGACAGTAGAAAATAAGTACTGATGAGCTCAAAGACACTACAAGTTGTGGAGCTCAAAGACACCAAACATTAATTTACCTCTCAGGACAAGTATAGAGGGTTTATTCCTTCTTGTGCTCTCTAGAAATACCTGAGATGAGCAGATTCAGGCTCAGCCAGTTTTGCCAGAAGTAACTTTACTGTTGCAACATAAGCACCTTGAGAACACTTAATACAAAATTTTTAGATTTTTTCTGAAAAAAATGGCATAACATTTTTCAGTCTGGGAAAAAAAAAAAAGAAAGAAATTCAGAATCGAAAACTACTTTCTGAAGTCTAAATGCCTTTATTTTTCTTCCTTTTCTTTTGTGTTCACTTGGCCTTTTTGTTTAGTTAGTTCATTGGTTTTGTTGCTGCTTAAACAATGAGGGATTTCTAAACTTACACTTTTTCTTTACAACACATTTTTCTGTGTCATTTTCTAAAAATTTATTTTCAAAATAAGTGGGACATGTATCATACAGTAAGTCCATTTTGAACTCAGTTCTTGCAGAAATAGATGGCTCCTTATTTTATGTGTTTTTTTATCACATCAGAGATCATTTAAGCTTGATAAGCAATAAGAAATGTATAATTAAGCATGTGAGCAACTGGTAATTTAAACCTGTGAGGGATCATCTGAGATTATCCTTTCAGGTCCCCTAATTTAGTGGACTGGAGGGTTGTTCACGAAAATCTGGGGAAAGGAAAAGACATTTTAACACAGCATACTTGAGCACAATTTTTGACATGTTGAATACTTTACTTATAAATTTCTTATTATGGCAGGTGGAATAAAGTGCAAAGATTGAGACAGCCATAGATTTTCCTAGTAATTAATTGAGCAGAAGGTATTTGCAGTCTGCACCTTCACATTGCTGCTAGGAGTGAGACTGAAGATGCTGATGCCTCAGCATACTGCCGCTTGCAGAGGTTTATCTTGCCCACACAGATGATTTTTCTTTCTCATCCTGTTGTCAAGGTAAAGAATTGCTACTAATCATACATTTGGTGAGCTATTACAGCAGTTCCTAGCTTCCTCTCTCTCAGAACAGGTGATATTTTCCATGAGAAAAGGGATAAATATCAGCTGACCCCAGATGAGGATGTCTAAGAAGTTGGAACTGTGTGCTTGATGTGCAGTCATTACATTCCCAAAACCTCAAAATAATTGGTAGCTCTTCTTACAATAGATTTTCCCTTTTCTTTATATCTTTCTTTCCTTTATTAATTTGTCCATTAGTGGGGAGGAAAACAGTTACTCACAAAATCACCACAAGGAGAGTAAAATCACCAGTGGGTGAGGGCAGGAAAAGCTGGGAATGGGGCAGTATTAGTCTAGCTGTGTTGTCCAAACCCCAATTTCTTTAGATTTAATTCAGCCAGATTCTGCTCTGTGGTAAAGCCATGCTGGTAAAACCATGACTAGGTAGTCCATCAGCAAAGATGTCACCTCTTTAAAAATTGAGAGGATGACATGATTATGGCAGTGCCTTTCAATTAACAGACTCTTACCACCACTAGGAAGGACAAATAGATAAAAGCATAACTTTGCTTAGAACCTGGCTGCTGGGTCCCAGGGACAGCAGGTGGAAAGAAAGTGAATTGTTTTGCTTCTGAGACTTGGTCTTGGATTATCAGTGAAGTGCAATTTGGGCCCAAATAGCATACATATCCCAGTTAAAAAAAAAAAAAAAAACAAAAACAAAAAAACCCCAACATTTGCTAAGTGCTTCAGAGGTCAGAATGAGACCAGCACCTGAGACATGCTGTTCTCACCTGCTTGTATACCTTTCAATTTCAGTTTGTGGAGGTTTTTCCAAGCTATTACTCCTGCTCTGTTAGAAATTTTCAGGTAGTGTTGTGAGAATTACTACACAAGAAAACACATTTCTAGCACAGCAAGGTAGAACTTCCAGCCTTGCTTCAGGTAGGCAAATGAGGATGTCCTAACTTGTTGAGGCTTTCAGATCTGCACAGAGCTTTTAATTTTACCTTCATTTGCCAACAATTCTGGAAAATCCGCTGTGCAGTTCCCTTCTGATTCAGTACACAGAATTCAGTACTGTGCACAGGGCATTGTCTCCTTTATCTTGTATACAGTCAGGATAAAGGAATGTTCTGCTAACACCTAGAACTGGTCCCAAAGGCTTGAGGTAAGGAAAGGTAGCAGAAATCACAAAGGATAGGAGGAAGAACTGAGTACAAACCTCCAGGTCTTGCAAAGTATTAGGACTGCTAGGATTGTATTATGAATCTGACAGCATCCATCTTATTTCTTCTTGACTCCCTAGTGCCACAGATTAAAGAAGATACCTAGATTTTATCAGAAAACTAGGGACAAAATTTACTATGTCAATATATCTCTATTGCCCCCAAATGTGCCTGATCAATCTGATTGAACCTCTTTCAGCACTGGTGCAAATACACACAAACTTACCAATAATGAGGTTCAATTGGTCTCCAATACAGACCACAGCTTCACCTGATTAGCTTAGCACTTCTCATCTGTAGGCTGGTACCAGCTTCCCAGATATATCCCCCTGCAGACCCTTTTCTGAAGATCTCAGTGAAACAAATGTAATCAAATGGACTGACTGTCTTGTCATTAGAAATGCCACTTGTTGACATTTGCTTTTCAAGGAGAAAGAGCTACAGTGAGCTTGGACAGAAAGCAAATCATGGTGACTGGTTCTATCATTTTTGGGAAAACAGATGGTGTGCTATGGGACAGATGTTTTCCATGACATCCCACCTGACACAATTAGCAGTTTTCTATACAGTCAGCATCCAGGATGATACTCTTCCATGCCAGGATACTTTTTCCATGTAGCTCTGGCTAATTGCTTTAGAAAGTTTCAGGTGAACCTGGCCAGCTGCTTTGAATGAGACTTAGAATGTCTTCACTTGGCATATTGCTGCCTGATGTCCAAAAGAAATGAGCTAACTGTGAAGGGAGAAGAGTAAAGAGAAGGGAGTTTCTGGTGATAAAGTGTATGAGATGCATCTGATCCAGATGCACTGGATAATCTGGAAAGAAACTCGGTGTGTACCTGGAGCCCATATACTCTAAACAGCCAGGATTCCTTTCTGTCACTGGCTTTTCTGCTGCCAGTTAGTAATTGTATTAGCAACAGCAATCAGACTCAGACATTGTTTCTTGATAAGGCAGAAGATATTTCCAGGTCAGTAAATCAGAGATAGCTTTGATAGTTGAAACAGCTATTAAAAAAATCACCAATTTCAGAGCATAAAGGAAAATTCCTATGGAGTTCATTTTTCAATCCTGTAATGACTAGATTAAAAGAAGCATTGCATTTATGAATCATCCAGAAATCCTCATAACCTTCCTCTGTTTTTAAACTAATTAAAGCAAGTAATTTTCCATCCTCTGCCGCTGCTCTGTGTCTTGGCACAAGGTGTTAGCCTTTTAGCCTTTAGATATGCAATTCACATTGAAATTTTTATTGATTTGCTCCATGCTGTTTAACTCCAAAGCTGGGTTCCCTGTGGTTTTGTAATATTAAAACAGTTACAAGGAAAATCTACTGCATCTATATGTTCTCTGCATGTATGTTGCGATTGCTCCAAATACTGATGGATTTTATTTATTATGGGACAATGGCAGAGCTGCCTTTCCTATAGAACATTAATTTCTCCATATGTAGAAAAGAAGGATAGTTTCTTGTTGGGATGTGTCTTGTTTGTTTGCACACCAGCAAGGGAAAATAAGCTAGTTGTGAAAGCAAATAGTTAACCAAAAGTGATAGCACTGCTCCTGTCTTCCTTACTGTCTTTCCTTTTCTCATCATGACCCTGCCATGCCTTACCCATTACCTGCCCTCTCCACATATTGGCTCCCAGCTCTGTCTCATGCAGGGCAAACATATCTAGCCCATCACCCTCTGGTTCTTCAGCCCCATGTGCCAGATCTTTCCCTCCCAGAGTAAGGAGAAAGAGCAGAGTGGAGACAAGGAATGTGTGCCACTTTACAAACTGACCATCAGAAATTGATGTATGCTATGGCAGAGACAGCAAGGCCTCATCTGTATGTCTTTGCTGCTTAACTAAACACTTGCTATTTTCCGAGTCTCCGGTGTGAAGGAAAGGTAAAGACATTCCTCATTTGCTGAAGGCCCAGATAAATGGCATCATCTCTCTGCCTCTGTTGCAGGGAAAGGGGTTGGCAAAGCCTGGGAAGAAAGTTTAGCTTTTTCTTGCCAAGAACAGCTCATTTGAGATGCAAGGTGACACAGCAATCAGTGTGATGGATTGTGACAAGTCTGGCAGACTAAAAATTCTCAGGAGAGATGCTGTGACAGCTTCAGGTTGTAACATTTGCCCATTTTCCTGTTCTGCTTCTGTTTTCTGTAAAGAGAAAAGTTCATTTTATAAAGGTTTTTTTAAATAAAAATAATTAATGATGATGGTGGTGGTGACAGCATTTTTTTTCTCTCTTCCAGAACTGCAAAGTATCAACAAGATACATTCCTCATTATGCCTTTTAAAAGGATGGCTGTATTCAAAGAGGAAGGAGAAGAAAGGCAAAGTCTGATTTCTGCACTTAAAAGAACTTTCATAAAAGGCAGATATTAAGATCAGGCTGAAATGGCCTGAAACCATCTTTATTATTCTGGCATTCAAGCAGTCAGCTTGCCTGCTTGAAATTCCACACATCTTATAGATGAAACATATTCCCTGGGTATGCTCAATGGCTGCATGACTCCTCATCAGGTAAAGTATTTTGCAGTCAGTGGGTTGGATCCATACACTGGGTCAAACTGGGTGTAAGACTACTCTGTACTGGCCATTTCTTTCAAGACACTATTTATAAAGGACTGTTGCCAGCTACAATCTTTGGAGCGGCCACATTATGCAACAATGAGCCAGCATGTATCTTAGAAGCTGTTTAGATAGAAATTGGTCTCCACAGAGAACTGCCAGACTCTTGTATTTGGGTGAGCAACCAATAAATGGCTGATAACACCTCTCACTTTCCCAAGAATTTTCACCCAGTTTGCACCAGATTTCCCTTTCACTGTGGTCCCACGCGGAATGGAGCACCCAGATAATATGTAGAAAAGCAACTTAGATGAATCAGGGTTCACAAAGCTGTACAGAGGAGGGAATACAGTACAGTGGTTTGACATAACTATATAGAAAAAGAGGCTCCTATTACTGCAGAATGCACAGCCAGCACTTACACAGAAGACCAATATTATAATCTGTAACAAAAAGAGTGGGTCTGTACGACCTTATCTGTATGCCCTGACTGAGGATTTACTCATGGTCATGTGAAGCTCATTACTGTGGCTTGTCCTGGCCTCCTGGTCACCTTCCTCAAGATACTTCCCAAGAGACACAGAAGGAAGAGTGGGATACCCAATCAGGTTAAGCAATGGATTTCTCGTCTTACTTAGAAAGGAAGTGCTTCTGGACAGAAGAATGGTGCGATCCTGAGGGAAAGGCAGAGTTGATGGCACTGGGAACCTGACAACCAGTCTGGTGTGTGATGGTGCCATGAATCTCAGCTGACATGTGCTGGGCTCTCACCTGTGCCTACAGAAGAGGCCTCAGCTTGCACAGGCTCAGATTTATCTCTGTATCTCTTAGAACTGCCCTGTTCTTTCATCTTGGCTGACAAGAGTTGCACAAGGACATTTAAGAATCCTGTGGCAGAACAGGACAACTTACTCATTCTGCTTGTACTCTCCTCTGTTTTCAGCTGCAATGCAATCACTATTAAACATTAATCCACAAACAATCTCAGCCTTCCCTGCTGAAAGAAAGAAAGCAAAGCTGATGGAATCTCTATAGATTCAAGAAGGGGGAGCATTAACTGGGAACAATCATGCAAAAAAAATGAATGGTTCTTCTCTGCACTAGGTATTTTTTTCCACATTTTCTATAGAGCAATTTACCATTTTTTGCCGTAATAGTGGTTTCTAAGCAGATGAAGTGTGAATTTTCAGTTATTGTGATCTATATGTGCTGTGATTTGCCTTTTAAGCAACACTGCTTTTAATTTTGTATGTCCTTTATTCTTCCTTGAAAGAGAAATTAATTTACCATCTTCATTCAATGCATAATCTTTCTCTCCTGCACTGATGTTCACAAAGCATTCTTCTGAAAGGACACTGTTTTCTTCCAGCAAATTCTCTGTATCTTCACTTCAATGCAGTACATGTAAAATCTGTTTCAGAGGCACATAAGGAGAGATCTGTTTGTATAATCAGTGGCATTAGCATCTGAAAGTCTCTAAATAATGGATATGTGGCAAAAAACACCTGTGTCATTCTGCTTTTACAGGGCTGTGAAGGGGTGAGTTGGCCAGAAAACAGACTCTTGGATTTCATCCACAGAGAAAGGTAGCCAGGAGTCTGGAACTGTCAAGAGAAGGTCGGAAGGAGAGTTCACAGCTTTTGGAAAGACCAAGAAACAATCCTTTTTCTCCAAGAGCTGATAGACTACAATAAAGAAAGAAGGAAATAGTGGGGTTTTTGGTTGTTTTTGTTTTGTTTTGTTTTGGTTTTGTTTGGTTTTGTTTTTGTTGGTGGTTTTGGTTTTTTTTTTTTCCTGTGGAATGATATGTTGCTACTAAAAAAAGACACTTAAAATCCCCTGCAAAACAAAAAAAAACCACCAAAAACAAACCCCAACAATAAAAAAACCCACACCAACCCCAAAAACACTCCATCTGAAAAGAACAAAGTAAGCATGAGTCATGAGAACCCAGTTTTCAATGTTTACCTCCTATTTTCTTTCAGTGAGGAAAACTACAGTGGGAAACATATTACTGCACAGAAAAGCTTCAGAAAATTATTACCACAAAAGGATTTCCTTTTGAAATCCTCAGTCCTCAGTCTGGGGCCAGGCTCAGAACTCAAAAGGTCATCTGTGAAACAGCTGAAGAACGGGATGGGAGCAATAAGCTCCATATTACAGTGTTTCAGGTCACTTTGACCTTGTGTTTTCAAATATTCCCTCCTGATATTTATTTCCCAAAGGACTTCAGGGCAGTGATAATGTGAAAGGATTCTTGGCCCAGGAAACTAGTTTGAAACATATGCACTTATTTCTCTATTGTAACTGAGAAGGCTCCTGGTTTAGCTCTGCTGACACAAGGGCATGCACTCACAGAAATTATGGTAGGAGCATTCATCATCTCACTCCACCTGTCCACCTGCCTGTCGACAGGACAAGGCTGAATTCCCCTAAAATAGCAATGAAGTGTTTAAAAGCAGTGTAGACCCACAGGTGCACTCTGCTATAAAAGGGGGCACCTCACTATCCTGGTGAATGGTGCATTGCATGGTTAAATTGTAATGCAGCAGTATGAAAGGAACATGTACCTTAATTCTTGTACCTGTTCACAGAGACACCACTTCAGCAATGCTCATGCTTTCTAACTGCAGGATTCATTCCTGTATTTTTCAATTACAGTTGCAGAAGGTAGCCCTAATAATAGCAATTTTTTCTGATGACTCAGTGGTCCCTGAGTCTTGGATGGAAGCAGAAGTCAAGCACCAGGCAGACAGAAAGAGAAGAGCCATAACTGAGTTCATCATGTCCTTCTGCCTTCAAGGCGCAGTTATTCCAGAACGAGACAGGGTTCAAATGTAAAGGACACAAGCAATCCCATGCATCCTATAAATACAGTATTTCATTGTAGCAACAGTCATTTTTTAGAATCCTTCTATAGCTGGTGGACAAAGAGGCTTTTTCAAGCATGATATAGCCCAGCTTGTATAACTTTTGGGAAGAGGCACTCTCCACAGGCCACAGTTCCTGACAGAATATATCTACCTCTTCTGGCCTAAGATCCTGCATTTATTGCAATGCAGCTTTGTGCCCTAGTAGGATCCTCTCTGTGTGCCACAGGGGGAGTCACTGCTCTGGAGCTTGGACAATTTCTTTCCTCTCCTCCTTTTCTGATCTTGGTGTTTGCAGGGTCATTTCTTGCATTTTTTTTTAATCTCACTGCTCACAGCATCGTGACCTTTCTTCAATACCTTTGCTAAGAGGTGACGTGAGCTTGACTGAGGGGTTCAGCTATGTCCTGTGTTGGGTCTGTTGGAACCAGCTGGAACTTCCTGGAACCATCTGTGTCCAACAAAACTTAACTCTTGGCCTCTTCTCACAGAGGCCAGTGCTGCAGACCCTCCACTATCAAAGCCTGGGCACCTACATCAAATATTTCCCACTTCTTGTCTCTGTGAAATTGAATTGTCGTTAAATTATATAATCATTATACACTCCTTAGGAATTCATTTGTATCCACAAAAAAAGTTCTACACCTGAAAATTAAGGGAACATCATCACAAACCCAGCAAATATGGACAGTTTACACACACAGTGAAAGTCTAGCTCTTGTCCTTTCACCACATTGCAACTACAAAATTATTGCGTTATCTAAAAACATCCAGCCTTTTCTGGGAAAGTGGGGCCTCAGCACACGTGGTGGTACCTTGGTAAGACAAATGTTATCACCACAAAAATGCCTTCTTCCTCCTCCATTCCTCCAGCTTCTGTTGCTGAGCAGAAGGTCATACAGTATTGGGTATCCGCTGCACTCTGCATTCCCAGCTGTGTCCCTTCCCAGCTCCTTCACCCACCCGGCTGCCTGCTCTCTGCAGGGGCAAGTGAGAAGCGGGGAAGGATTCCTGCTGTCCAAGAACTGTTCATAAATTAATAAAACAGCAGAATGTCATCAACATCATTTTAGTCACAAGTGCAAAGCACAGCATTAGATTAGCTGCTAAGAAGAAAGTTAACTTCGTAACTCTCTCTCAGCCAGAACCCAGTGCAGCAGTAAGCCACTACTAGTCCTGCTTTCTATGGCTGGAAACTGGTTTGCTTCAAATTACACACATGTCCTTTCACCAAATAAATCCTCTCATGAGAACAGTTAGCAAAACTGATACTAATTAATCTGTATATATTAATATGTGTTTCTTTGGTTCAGGGATAAGGTAGGTTTTCCCTTAATTGAGTTTTCCAATGTGAGGTTTTTCAAATGCCATCGGGGGAAAAATTTCTGCCTAAAAAGATTTTTAAAAACCCCAAGCTGAACAGAGAATGGCTCAGCCATGTCAGCTGCAAAAGCAAGCAAACAAAAAGTGAGCAGTTTCATAGCTGACCAACAAGTGGGAAAAACATTAAGGAAATTTTTCAGCTTAATTCTGCAAGCTTCAGAGGGAGAGAAGAATTTGTTATTTTAAAAGACACCACTGTGGCCAGTTGCTTAGATACTAAAAATATCTTCATTGTGTTCCTGAAATGTGTTGCTTTACTGAGAGATGAATTGTTTCCCCGTTTCGATAGGCAGAGGCATGTTCATGTGACCCGAAGAGTGAAAATCCAATATTTTTAATGTTCTTTTCAAAGAATCACTGTAAATTTGTCTCCCTTCCCTGACTCTGAAAGATGAAAAGGCATCTCTTTGTAGGCATGGAGCCAGACTCTCTCATTAACTGCAGTGCTCTGGTTGGGATTAATGGCTGTGTAGAGCTGACGAGTCCTCTTCTCCTAAAGCACATCTCCATAGACTTCTGAGGCAGCACTGTGAGGAAAAAATGACCATAGACCATCAGTGTCTTCTTGGGATTTATAAAATTAAAACAACTGGATACCCAGGACAACCTTTAAAAACTCATTCCACATGCTGTGAGACTCTGAAGGGGTTTGCTCACCATATTGAGAAATCCATTGCATTCCATGGGCTATTTTGTGTCCCAGCCATTTTCCTGGCCCATCTGTGAGAAAAGAGCTAGTGGAAAGGAAAGAATTAAAGAAAACTATGCTTAACATTTTCTTAATTCAGTATTGAAGGACTTGCGTGCAAAACTCCTTGAGATGTCTTTCCAGCGTGGGATTCATTCCCAGTTGAGAGGGTGCTAAACAATCACGGCACAAGTATGAAGTATTTTGGTTTTCACATGTATGGCTCTCTCCCCTTGACTAGGAACCTTGCCACACTTCTGCCCTGTAGCCTGTGTCCCTTTATTCTTGCTTCCCCAAGCTGATTGAGTGCAGGCTGTGCTTTTCAAGGGGTCTTTCTGCTTTTGCAAAGGACAAGTGTTTGACATATGGCATAAATAGTAAATGGGCAGTCACCAACAGAGCACAGCAAAAGCCCATGTTTTCAGAACAGCAATTAAATAAAGAGTCCCTGTAATCTGTGTTCAGTATCATAAATATGAAATGCAACTCCGTGGTGGGTAGGCAGGTAAGGGAATCACTGGCAAGCTCAGGTGAGAGCTATAAGCAGTATAAGTGCTCTGAGGTTGATCTTTCAAATTCAACAATGTATGTCTTCATTTATATCTGCAGTATGTCTCCAAAATATAGATCCCTTAATGTAATTGCTATAGCTGTAAATTTGTAATTTTTCGGTTTATGTAAATCCAGTATAGCTCCGTTGTTTTTTTCAGTAAAGCAATCTCTGAATTTGTCTGAAAAGATAGGACTCCAGAAGGAGCACACAGTGGTATAGCTGGTACACTGATTACCTAAAAAATGAATTGATCTTTCAAGCAGACAATGATGCACCAGGCTTCCATGAAAGGGTTGTTTATGTAGCCATTTGCAAACATCCTACTTCAATAATTTCCTTCCACAAAAGGCTGTTTCATCAGAATAAAAACTTCACCAAAATTTTCTTATGAAATTTCCTTGATTAAAAAAGGATGGAGTACAGTACTTTGATAAATTCAACCCTTTTAAGAGCAGGCTTTCTATTTTCTGTGATGTACTATTGGTCTTGTTTGAAATTTTGGTTTTTTATAACAGTAAACACAAGCAGTTCATATGTGAACGCAGCATTGTGATGGCATAGCATTTGACTTCTTTCAAGTTCCTTCTTTTCACCAAAATTTACTTCTAAGGAAGAGCTAGCAGGGTTGGCTTCTTTTTTTCCTACCTGCTTGTGATTTAAGAATCTGGCATTTTTAATGTCGTTCTTAAACAAACAGCCAAATTGTTAGTGGTGGTCATGAGCAGCCTGAGTCTTGCAATTTCTTATTATTAATCCCTGCTAAATGTTGTAATGTTTTTAAGTTTGTGACCAAGGGAAAACCTGTACTGTGACCTTTCAATTCAGACCAAGTTTTACGATACTACTAATAATATAAATAATAATAACTGGACTTCATAATTTCTGCCCCATCCCTGAAAGGGGTGCCCAGCTGAGTTGAATGAAAAAGTCTCATCCTGCTCTTATTTGTAGCCAGCTAGAACTGAACTCCAGAGAAGTCACTGGGTAAGGTTCTCTTTTTGAAGGCAGAAAATCAATTAGGAATCTACAAAGTGAGTTAATTTTCTTCAGGTCTGTTTTGTACTACATTAAAGAAAACTGATGGACAGAGACAGGTGACCAGCAACATAGAGATGTTTCAGCCAAATTCGCAAAGTGGAGCTGGACTGTCCATTCCTAAGGAAGAATGTCCAACTGAGCAAGTGTTTGCAGTTATACCAGGAAATTTGGAGGATGAGTGGTAGTTGTTTGATACTTATGATATGATGGGAGTTAGAAACTTGTCTTATTTCAGATGTTTTTTAGTTTGTGATGCTTGATTTAGAAAACTCTCTTTAATTTTAATATGCTTGTCTATGTGGGTGTCTAGTTAAGCGGATTCTTTAAAACTATGCAGCAAATGAGAAGTCTTCCTATTTGATTTAAAGAATCAGAGTTCAACATTTTTATCTGAGCTGGCTTCTCTTTTGTTAAGATGTTAAAACGCATGTCCAAACCTGTCTTGAACAATTGTTTGATGAGGTAAATGTCTATGATGATCCTATCCCTTCCCTTTATGTATGAAGAAATATAATGTATGAAGAAAGTCTAGATTAATCCACTCTCATACCTCAAACTTCTAGGTCACTCATTTAGGACATATGAATCTCCTTTCATTGCTTCCACAGTCAAAACAAAAATGTGTGAGTGCTAGTGAGAAATCTGTTTCATGGCACTTAGCCATACGTTGAATATTCTGGCAGAAACATATGACAATTACATGTACAAAACTCATGAAATGTCAATTATTTCAGTCTCACAGTAGCTTTTTCTCAAACAATTATGAATTTCTGTAATTACTGTAACCGAAAATCCTGATGTTAATCCCTTAATAGAAATACAGCATATTGTCATAGATTAACAGGATGACTTCTCAAATCAGATTAAGCCTTCTGATTCAATCATTCAATCTCATGACTTAGTTGTAAGGTCACGATTAATGACTTAGAAATCAGTAGCATGAGGCATATAAAGGTCTTTTGGAACTATATGCAGCTAATAATTCAGCTGTGCATCTCCTATCCATTCACAGACTCATCAGCCAAGTTTTTTGTGTGCCATTACTTAAGACTGAAGAGAATTTTCATGTCATAATCTGTATAATTCCTGGACACAGCTCCTGCTATCTCCACCAGTTTGTGTTTTCCCACCTGCCTGGCAGTAAGTATCTGGTAGGTACCTTTTTCCAGGGCTGGGTGTGCATTGAACTTTCACTGGCACTAACATAAAGCCATTCTCAGGGATTTTCTTCTTTGATTGAAAGACAGGCCTGCAGTTTCGTAAATGAATATTGCATTATTGTCTCTTGTAATAGATCCAGTGCCTTACTGGACCAGGTGCAATACAGATGGTAAAGCCACAGACACTGTCCCAAGCCCTGTTGCCTCATGTAGCCTGAAGTTCTTGCCATCAGCCTACAGCTGACAGTTTTCTTGCCTATATTTTATATGATTTTTTGGTTCACTCCCTAGAAATTATGCCATAGAGTCTCAGACTACCTTACATAAAATGCAGACCAATTGAAGCTGTATATGAGTCATCATCAGAATGTTGAAGAAAAGCATTTCAACAGGGATGTAGGATCTAATGAAACTGCCTGTGCTGCTGTTCTGTGAGCTTAGCTACTCCTCACACACAGGCTTTTTTGTAACAGGCCACCCTCCATATCTTCCCCAACCTCCCCAGCACCCATGACCCCATTCACCCAAAAATGTGTGTCTGAATGGTGTCAAGTGTTGAGGAGGAGCCTGCAACACTGCCAGGCAGCAGACTTGAGGGGTTTTACCTGCTCATAGAACCTCAGAAGCTCAAGCTCTTGAGAAACAGGACTTACAGCTGCTTCTGCACAGTCACTCTTCTCTCATTCCAATAGAATTCTCAGTTCAGGCTGTTTGCAGTAATGAAAAGTACTGTCTTGCTGTAGTTGGAGCTTGTGCCAAGGCTGATTCTTGGGTTGAGAAGGCAAAGGCTGAATTTTTGAAAAGGATGAGAAGATAATACCTTTCTATTAAAGTAATAGAATTTTAAGTAAATTTCATAAAATAGAACCACTCAAAAAAAAGACACAGCTGTCAACCAGAGTTGTTTCTTTGCTAATGTTCTGACTATCCACTCCTATATGTTAGCATGCTAAATGTATTTGCATATAAATTCTAATGAATTAGCCCTGAGAACTTCCAGAGATACTGTAAGTAACTGCATCCTTTCCAGAAGACACTTCCTGCCTCATTGCAGCAATGCTTATGTGTTGGGTTATACCTTCTTCAATTTAGTTTACTTATGTGCTATTAAAGCATTAGAGATAAATGTTTCTTATTCCTTTTTTCTAATGTTCTAAACAATGGGGGTTTTATCTCAATAACCATACACAGTAAATACCGTACTCCTTATGTTTTGTTTTTGTACTTCTCTGAATTTCTTCAAACATATGTCTTGGTCCTGGATCTATAGAAAACAAAAGAGGTGCACTAATCTGAGCAGAGAGCACCTTGTGGTCTGAATTGTCATTATCTCTCCACGACATTATTTGTTTGCTTTTTCAAAAGACAAACAGAAAAGAGAAAAGTCTGAGTATGAGCTGTTTTGTTCTTCCCTCCTGCAAAATTGCTAAATTCTTTTCACAACAGGATTTGTGGTGGTATGTGGTCCCACTGGCTGTACTAGAGTTTCTGTTTCATTAGCTGCCTCTGTTTTTGTAGTGCCGTTGCTACCCGAATGTTTTGAAAAAACAAACTTAGAACACATAATCCTGCTCTCTGTGCTGGCACTCAACTCAGCTCTGGGTCACAACCCTGATTTTCAGATCTCTGTCATGAAATGCACAGAGGATGGAGCAGGAGTCCTCTGTGGTCTCCTAAGTGGACTTCTTGTGTAACACAAGAGAACAACTCACCTGACAATTCTTGCATCAGTCCTGGAAATGGTGGAAGAAATGGGCCATGTTTTAGAAGGACCTTCAGCACAAATCCTAGCTCTGTCAGAGTTAACATCCTCCTCCTCAGCCAGCACACTCTCTGACAGCTGGCTTCCATGGGTGTTTCTCACAGTAAGTGGAGCTAGACACGCAAATGGCAGAGGATGGGTCAGAAGGGAAAGTGAGGACACTTTGTGAGAGCTAGACTGACTGTTTAAGTCTTCTGCTGGGAGACATAAAAATAGCTTTCTCTGCAAATCCAGCTTTCCTCTTACACAAATGTTCTCCTTCTTTATAATACAAAGAAAAAGCTAATAAATTAATAAAATCCCATTGCTTCTCTTTGTGAAAGAGGAGAACAGTAATTTATTATGAAAGGGAAGCATCTTAGACAATTACTGTTGCAGGCATAATTTTGGGATTAACATTCAAACTGCAAACTCTTTTTATCTTATAACCAAAATGGCTTCTGCTTAGTGGTTCATTGAAATAGAAACACACCAAATTAATTTCATTCAGTGGTACTATGGAAACCTCATGCTGACTACTTATGCTTTGGCTCTTTTTTTGAATATGCAAACTCTTATAATTTCTGCAAAATTTCCAACTGTAGGTATCATTGCAAAGTGTACATAGACAGGAAGTCCCTCTTCAAGTGGCCTTGGACTTGTCTTGTGCTTGTTGTTTTGCATTAAAAGGATTTCCTTCATGTAGTCTCTATTTGGATGAAGATAATTTTTATGAGGGCTGTCTTTTTTCTCTACATTTTTCTTGACACCGTCTCATTTACCAAAACAATACCTGGAGCTCTTTCCCCTTTTAGCCTCATGACATTTTGTTTGCATTAATGTTTCCTTTCCATTGAAGGTAAACTTGCACATAATACTGAACCATATAAAAAATTGTCAACCTTTTCTTTTGGAATAATCAAGTATCTGCCATTACAGGTCCTTCCTTGACCAGTTGTCACAGTTCAAGTCTTTCCTTTTAAGTAGAGCTCTTCACAGATGCTTATTGATTTGCTACACTGAACTAAAATAGATTAAACCACATTAAATTGTTTACAGACCTTTTCCCCTAGGTCGACTTGTACATTGTGTCTGTCTGATGACATTCACACTGCAGGTCTTAATTTCTACTCTGAGGCCTATCTGAAAGTCACAGCTTATTTCAAAGTTTATTCAGGGGTTAGTTCCTCTCTCATACTGTTTTGTGCAGTTGTTTGGAGTCACAGGGCTTTTATCTTACTAAGCATTTCAGCAGTGCCATGTGTGACAGTGCAGATCCTTGGCCACACAAACGTGGTGGCCGGTGCCGGTTGACACCGTGCTCACCCCGGGACAGGGGCCCTTGGCAAAATCAGGGCTGTCTCTTCCCATCCCTGAAGCCTCTGCTGAGGAATCATAGGCTCTCTCCATCCTGCAGAGAGGAGGGCTGGAGATCACAGAATCACAGAACCATTCAGGCTGGAAAAGACCCCCAAGATCCTCAAGTCCAATCTTTGACCGGACATCTTCATATGAACAAGTACCATGTCCAGTCATTCCTTAACATTTCCAGGGATGGTGAATCCATCTCCGCCCTGGGAATAGGGAGTGCTATGTTGCTGCCAATCCATATTTGACAGTTTGGCTCTGAAACATTACTGTGGGACACTCCAGAGGATGGACATCCAATTAGCACCAACATATTGCTCTTGATACATGGCTATGGGCAGAAACAACAAAACTGATCTCCAGCACTACATGCCAAAAAAACCTGCATGCTGGAGAAGAAGAGAACAAGGCCCAAATCTTGCCCAGCACTGTGCATAGTGCCCCTTGGAGGAAGAGTCTTCATCTGGAGCAGCTTCTTTAACCTCTGTTTGATAATTGAAGAAATCTGGCTATGAAAGAAATCTGGCTACTGAAGAAATCTGGCTATCATGAGAACTAAAAGCTGTCATGTCAAGCAATCTGATGAAACGTATGTGACTGAGTCCATCTTTGTTGGTCAGTGTTGTACTAGTTTTATTTGGGTTTGGAACCACCTCAAGTCAACAAAGAACCATGAAAACTCTGAATGAGAGGCTCAAGTTAGTCAGCGTTATTTGGATTTAGAAAAGTTCAGATGTGCCAGGTGCTAAGGATCTGTATGTAAGGCCACAAGAAGCTAAACTCCCTGTAGGAGTAGCCAGTGAAAACTGACCAAGTCTCTCAAAATGCCCTAGCATTTGGTAAGCTGACTGGAGACTGAAGAACTACCAGAGTTTTCTTCTTTTAAAGCCTGACACAACAGTTATGCTGGTAGTAAACTTACAGGAATGGGACTTCTTTTACTGAATGCTTTTCAGGTGGAAAGCAAGTTAAAATAGTTCATTGCTTTTAATAACTGAGAAAAGGTAAAATATTTGATAGGTTTTTTGAAAAGTAATTTGTAATTTGAAAAGTAATTTGTAATTTGAATGTATAATCCTTCTTGTTGATGTATTGACAGCACAGGAATGACCAAATTCCACAGGATAAATGCAACAAGCCTACCGTGCTGACTTTAGCAGGAGCTAATGCTGTTTTTTCAGGAAACAGGGGTGAGAAAATAGGCTTTTAACTGTTCATAGAGGAGCCAAATCCCTTTAGATGTTTTGTTAAGATCTCAGTTTTTCAGACAGTTTTTTAGAATTCTCAGTTTTGTTTATTCTGGATGTTTTCTCCTGGTGATAGAGAAGTCAAAATTCCTTTGAAAAACTGCAATAAACTTTTTGTGGCAGTTCTATCACCCCACAGAAAAGCTGCACTGAAATGTGAAGAGAGTCTGCTTGTTTGAAGCCTTATTTGAGGCTTAGATATAGATATAAAAATTTATATATATTTATATGAAAGGAGAGCACTTGGGCAGTAGAGATAAAAACCAAAACTCATGGTGTTGAGGTGTTAAACTATGTCCTTTTTTGTGTGCTGTTAATTCTTCATTGCTTCCAGAGTGCTTTTTTTCTTATCATTCTTTTATTTTTTATATATCCATGGCAAGCCTGAGTCTGTCAAGGGACCATCCCTGTGTGTCTCCTTTCAAGGGGCTGAAATCCCAAAATCCATGCTATTTCTGTCTGAATGTTTCTTACATTGAATGTCTTAATTTGTAAGTGTTTTGAAGTTATGAAGAAGCATTTTTGCTTTTTATATTACTAGTGTTTATTAAAAAAAAAAAAAAAACAGAGGAATTTGGTTACAGAGAGATACAGGATTTTTTTGTGGATTGAATGCTCCTGGAAATCCCACTAAGAGCACAGCAGTTCATATTGTTTATGTACATGTAAATAGCCATAATGTGTTCAAAATCTGAAGTATTTCAGATACACTAATATATTTCTCCCTTTCTAATATTCCCACCACAATTTCGGGCTGACAACTGAAAAAAAAATCAGGGACAACCAAAAAACCTTACAGACCGCCTTTTCCCTACAGCATTAAAACAGGTGTCCCCCTACACATCCCCTAAGACAATGTCCATGCTATAGAGGGCAAAATTCACTTAAGTTGACAAAAAATAAACTGAGTTATTTTATTTTTTATTTAATTTCTAACTTTGTGAAGTTTCCTGGATTTTAGTAAACAAAAGCAGTTTATACAAATATGCTTATCTGCCATTTAAATCTTTGTGGTTCTATGAATTCCATTAAGAAGAAGATAAAAATACTTGTAGGAAGTTCTTTTCTCTGTTGACCTCATCCCCACAGCACAGCTTACATGTCTGAGCTCTGCATAGTATGACATTGTGCTGTAAGGCTCTCTTAACAGCTCTTTAAACAGCCACAGACCTTTCTTGCAAGTTATAATACATAAAGAACAGGCTGCATTTCCTTTTTACCTGCCCCAGTTTATAATCTTCGATAAGTGGCTTCTTGTGATTTCAAACTAAGGAAAATTCCCATACAAATGGGAAAGAACCAGCCAAAATCTTAGTATTATATCCCAATTCTGCCTTTCATCTGCCCTAATTCATCATAAATTGTCTTTCAATGGCTGTAATCAGATGGCTCTCAAAATACTGTTACTTAGGAAAAAACTTCATAGTGTCGTCATAGAAGATAGTTATTTCCTATATTTATAATTCTATAGTTAGAATCAATCTATATTAATGAATATTATTTCTATATTTAGAAATAATCTATATTTCTACATTTATAATCTATATTATAAAAATTAAATCTCAAGCAGTCTTAACCAGGCTATTGCACCCAGGAAAGAGTCAAGTTGTCTTGCCCTCCAGATCCAAAGCCCAAATCACAATTCCTAGCTACTTTTCACAGAATCACAGAGCCGTAGAGCTGAGTTGGAAGGAACCCACAAGGATTAGCAAGCCCAACTCTTACCCCTTGTATACAGGACACCCCCAAAAATCACACCATGTGCCCAAGAGCATTGTCCAAATGCTTCATAAATCTGTCAGTTTGGTGCTGTGACCACTTCCCTGAGGAGTCTGTTCCAGTGCTCAACCACCCTCTGGGTAAAGAAATTCTTCCTAATATTCAAGGACATAGAAGTTTCTTTCAGCTCTACTGTGATCCTTGGAGCACAAGTATTGCTGTTCTGATGGCAGTGCACTCCCTCTGAGTTAACTGCAGGAGGAAACAAACACTGCCAAGTGTTTTAATGTTGCTTCATGTGCATGTATGGAGGGATCCAGTTAACCAGATGGCTTCTGTTCTGCTGCTGAAGAACTGTGATGGAAAGTTGGAAAGGAACTGATGTGGATCTACATTGAGGGACTCCATAGAATGTTTTCCCAGGAGGAGCAGGACTGTACCATGTTGTTCTCATCTGCTCTGAAAAAGCATAATTTGCTCTGGCCAGCTACCTGAGCTGTTGAAGGGTGGGAGTTGAAAGAGAAAGGACCTCTCTATGTTCATGTTTTGTATCCTAGTCTCCTCATTGATATCCACCACTTCTGTGAGATACAAGATTAACCTAAGTGGACCACTGGACCGAGTACAGATTTTCTCTCTGCAGATGAACAGATCTGAGAGTGCTCAACCAGCAGGCAGAGTTCGGAGAAAACTTCCAGCTCTCCTGATCAGCCAGTCCCCAAAACATCTGTGCTGCAGCAGGGAGAACACCTCCAGTTGATCCACTGTGACAGAAGTATGTGTCCTTGGCCACACCACCATTTAATGGTTCACTTTGGAAGGAAAAGGGTTTGTGAAGTTTATTCAGATTCGATGCTGATGTACCTTTTACTCCCATGCATACTCCCTCTCTTGTCAGTGATAATTTTGGGAGAAATTGGCTACCACTAAATATTTAAAACTTAAATGGGAATTTCCAATAGCCCGGTGTTAGTGACCAAAGGGCCACAGTGCATTTCAGTACTTCCCCAGGAGATGGTGACTTCTGATATTTTATCTGCTGTCTACTCTCCTCTCGAAAGTTGAGCTTTGAAACTGTTCCCAGACTAGAACAGAACTTCCTAAAAATTTACTCTTCCCACTGTTCTCTAATTTGTGGTGATGAGTGCCTTGGCTTTAAATATTACAGTAATAAAGATTTTACTGACTTCTATTTCATGCTTAATGCGTACCCATTACTAGCTAATGACAATCTAAAGAGTGCCTCATGTAGTGGAATTTCTGCTTGGAGGTGAAGTTTAAAGATGCCTTTTGAATTAATGGTCTAATGATTCTGTTTGCATGTGAATGCAATCAACTTCAGCACATCTGGTTTGCTCATCCCAGCAGACTGAAAATGTGGCAAGAGCAAGTATAAACAAATTGCTTTGCCTAAGGTGCAAGGAAAACCCAGCAAGAAATTAAAGCAATGAAGCTGTGATGAAGATGTTGTCATACCCAGGCTTCTTCCTTGTTATCTCTGTAAGCACTGTCTGGGTTACAGAGCTCAGGAGTGAGTGGCAGGCAATGTGTGTTCCCTCATCTCTCTTTGGAACTAATTTTCAATCAAAACAGTGTGCTTTGCCACCTACTCCCACCAGACCTGTCTTGACTTGTTTTTTTTTTGTTTTGGTTTGGGTTTTTTTTTTTGTTTGTTTGTTTTGTTTGGTTTTTTCCCTTTTTTTTTTTTTTTTTTGTTTGTTTGCTCTTGTGAGAGAGAAATACAAAGGTTATAATAATTTGGTCTATGCTGCTGAAACACAGTGACTACTGGTAACATTTGACTTCTCTGAATCTCAGTTTATCTCCCTTTGGCAGTGCCTGCAGCTCCTCTCCCTCCCTGTCTGTCTGTCCCTCAGCTCTCTTTCAGTCTCCTTTCCACACATCACCCCAACTCATTCATGTCTTCCCTTTATCGAGATATGAGCCTGAAAAAGGAGCAGAGGGGAAGTGGGGAACACCATAGGGCAGACTTAAAATGATTTGTTGGTCTCTTCAAAATAACTAACAGGTCGATTTCTGAATATTTGTTAAAATAAGTCATGACATTATTTTTCCATCCCAGCATTTCAGTGTTTATGCTTAAGTGTCCAGATTTTCTTTGCTAGTCTTGCTGTAATGCCACAATTGTAAATTTACAATTTAATTGCACTCTAATCACAATTCTAAGTGTACAGTTGTGGTGTCCAGTTCTGCTGTAAATGTTTCTGGTGAGGTATCTCCTAAAGCATTTCTTTGCTTATAGTATTTTGGTTCTGTTTGGAGGATCACAATACTCTTTGTGTTTTAGGAGATACTGTTGCTATTTATTACACCGGTGAACCCATACTTTTTCTAGTTCTTGTAGGGACAACTGGATTTCTGTATCAGCTGCCAGGGCAAACCTAGTGGACTTGTGATCATCTCCTTATTTTACATAGAGTTTTAACTGCCTGATTTTCTGTCCTAATTCAATATTGTACACCACTGAACCAGATTTGTTCTGTCTCACTGTAAAGAATAGAGACACCTGACTTTTACCTCATACTTTGTGGGAGATGAACTGTAATGCCCTCAGATCTCACCCTCTATCCATCCTTCTTGAATTTTAGCCCCTTCAGTGTTGCATCTTTTGGCACATCTAAAACAATGATGGATGTGTTGATAATGCTGAGTTGTAGTGAGTGTGTTGACATCAGCCAACTCTTATCTGTTCATATCTGATAAGAGGTTTTTTTTTCACATGTAGGTACTGGCCAAGGAAAGCTCCTAAGGGTTGTGAGAAGGGCAGTATTGATAGTAATTTTCTTGCCTTCCTGTCTGGTGATGGACTTGAGAAACTGTTGTGTATTTGGTGCTGTTCTGATGCACCTGTGATACATTCTAGTTGTTTCTTTTCAGTCAAACATGCCTGTAACATACAAGGGAAGTTCTTGCTCTTCTATATGCACTCACAGCCACTTGGAGTTTGTAATGTCTACAGAGGCATGATCTATCTCAAAATATATAGCAAAAATCTTTCCTTCATTTATACCAGTGCATAATACCCACCTTTTGCCTTCTAGTGCCATGAATTTTTTATGCCTTCTCATTATGTTTAATGCTCTGTCCTTTGCCACTGGCTCTGACTGGTCTAGAAATATAGATTTCAAATTTATTATGAAACTTTTCTCTAAATGTGATCTCTTCCATTTTCTCTTGCTCTGTTTAGGTAGGCAGCCTTTGTTACATTGTATGGTCTTGATAGTTTCCTGGATTCTCACTCACTCAATGTTTATCTCAAGTTATTTATGAATTCTCTCTGAAAAATATTTTCTTTTCATGCCAATATTTGTGTGAGGAAAGCAAATGGTTTATGCAACCTGCCTGTATCTGTTTTCTGCTTGCTTCTGTGAAATATCAGTTGAGATCTATAGGATTCCTTGGCTTTTTCTGAGCAAATATGTACTAGAAAACAACCAGACCCTGGTATGGGAATTAAACCATCACTTTCCTCAGGGCCTGCCAAGCTTGATTCCTGAATTTTCTACAGTGCTTCTGCTTTCATATTCCAAAAGAAAGAGAATTTTAGTGGCAATCTTTGTTTTGTCTGTTGAATGCCTAGAGTAACTCCAAACCAATGCTTACACCAGCACTTCATCAGAGAAACAAGAACTATTTTTTAGTGACTTTCAGTGAGCTATGTGCAGATCCAGCCATACATGGCTCAGGGTTTTAGGGTGTGCAAGGCCAGAGTGAGAAAATTGCAGAACTATGAGAACCTAACATACATGTATATATGCAAGCAGCAGAAAGCAGAGTTAAAATTTCTACTCCATATTTTTCTCACTTTTGGTCTGTGACTTATTTTTTTTTAAATTTATTATGGTCAATATGATTTCCAGAGCAACAATAACCCTTCTGAGAGTAAAAGACTCCATGGCAAGCATAACTTTCTCCTAAAAATTATGATTCAAATAAACCTGTTAATGATGCTTTTAAAAAAAAAAAAAACCACCCCAAAGGCTCTCATGTTCACAATAAGCTACATGAAGCAATACTTTGTTTTTTACAAAGCAAAATCCGAGTAGTTTGTTTGTATGCTAAAGGCAATTTCTAGAAAACAAAACAATAATGAATTAAATGAGAGTACAAGCTCATCACCACCAAACTTACTACAATGATTGCATGAAACATCTTCAGAGCAATGGGGTGTTCCTCACATGGCACAGAGTGCTTACAGAGGGTAACTTACTCATGCACCACCTCCTGTTTTGCCAGGTTTTAAATGCACACTGCAAAACTGGACCTGCTCTAGCGCCTGGTTAAGATTCAGGACTAAGCTAATGGCATCACATTAGTGATGGTAATTGTGAAATCAGGTGTCCACTTTATGCCCAGTAGAAATCTTACAGACTCTGTGTTAAAGGCAGTGATTTTATTCTTGGCACATAATCAGCATGCAAAGAAAATAAAGCTTGATACAGAAGCTTGTGAGCCAAACAGAAGTTACAAAGCATAGGATGGAAAATGTGGAAGAAGAGAATAGAGCACTTATCAGCATGATGGTAAGAAAATCTTGTGGAGAGATCCTTCCATGACTGTGTTCAGGAGACCATTGTGCACCAAGGAGTGCTAACCTGAGCATCCAGGGACCACTCAATGCTGCACAGCCATGGAGTTCTCAGCATCTCAAGTGACATAAGATTTACTTGCTATCTATATTTTTCCTTGTTTCTGTCTTATTAAAGCAGCTCTTTTATTAAGCCATTTTTGTCAGACCTTTCTTATTGAGACGAGAAAAAGACCTGCACCATCTCACTCTCTTTCACCTCACTTTTTTTCAGCTTGCCTTCACACTCTCAGTCATGCAGAACAGGCCAAAACTTAGGCTACAGTGGAGAAGGTTCCCTCATTTTGGCTCACTGTGCCTAAATAATTGGATGGATTTGAAGGTGTAATAGAGATTTGTCTCTTGATAGGGGTGGTAGGAATGGAGAAAGGAGAACTTACCCAGTGAAGGAGCTCTAAGAATATGGAGCAGGAGGCTATGCAAAGGCAGATGGAAGAGACATTGCAGAAGAACAGCTCTCCAAAAGTTGTATTATGTAGACTGGGGATGTGAGTATTACTGAGACAATGATAGATGTGGAGATCAGATGTCAGCTCAGTCTGTTCTGTACTATTCTTTTTGCTAGCCTTTGTCAGAGGGACTAGGGAGGACATCCTGGAAGTAAATCTTTTAACATTTTTTCAAAGACAGACAAATAAATAAAGCAAGATAAAGTTTTTGCAATGTAGCTTTCCTTCAGCATTATCCCTTGCTCCATTCTATTTAATCTACTGAAATACTTTTATTATGGAATGCCATTTCTGGCAATCCTATAAAGAGTATTAAAGACAGAGGGTGGAAGGCAAGAAAGAGAGGATTGTTTTGTTGTCTGGAGGTGCTATTGTCAGTCATCTGTGATCTTTCAGACACACACACAAAATCTCAGAAAGATAGCAAAAATAACTGGGCTTTGCCTGTGGTGATGACTTTATTTTCCAGCCTCACTGCTCTAGGTGATTTGTGGCCAGCTACTGTGCAAAACAACACATCACACTGAATTGCCTTCTCCTGAAACATTTCTCTTGACTTGCCTTCAGATCACATCCTTAAAGCAGGGGTGGGAAAGGTGACACTGCCATGGCTAAATGGTAATGGCCTTATGAATCAGAGACAAAAGGATGTGCCATAAGCAGTGTTACAGCAGTGGAAATATAAGGACCCCTCACATCACCACGATGAGAAGTGGGAAACATCATCTGCTTCTTGCTGATGGCCTTGAGGTGAGCAGAAGATCTCTTTGGGAAGGGAGCAATGGAAGCAGGGACAAGCTCCTTGCAGAACCATTTTCCACTCACACATGAACAAAGGTTACATTTTGTCAGCTGGTGGTGGCTTTGAAAATATGTGTAAGACCACAGCCTCAGGTCTCTCTGTCTGTCCACAGAGCCCTCTGAGCATGGTTGAGCTGGAGCTAGAGCTTGGAAGTGTCTAACTAGATTCTGCACTCCCTCTCTGCAGAGGGAGTGCATCCCTCTTCCACATCCTCTTTTAGGCTGTCTACTTCCCTCACTAAGGGCAAGTGACCCTGAGTAAACTGAAAATGGACTGAGGGCTCAGGGCTGAGTGAACAATATTCAGGTGGCCTAGTGGCCTTTTCCTGCATTTGCCAACCCAAAACTCATTATGATTTTGCACTAGCTTCTCCTCTCAGCTGTTCTTCTCAGTTATCATTCTAATTCGTGCCTTTACAGCAGCATCCACATGAATGCTTTCAGGGCATTAAACCTAAGCAGCTCCAGCTTGGCCCAGGCATCCTGCCTCTAGCTTTTGTTGATCCTCATAAAGAGCTGCATAGAGCAGACTAAAAAGAACTTCTGTTGCTATGGAAAATGCAAGAGGTGTGTCTTTGCACAGTAGGGAACAAATCGCGCTCTTGAGAGCAAAGTAAATTTCTTTACCAGTCCTCTTTGCAATCCTTAACATTATTTGCTTCATAAAGGAGGTAGGAGTGGGTTTCTTCCCATGAGTTAGGAAGGAAATTAAGTGTGCATATGAATATGCAGCAGCCTTTATAACAGTAGTCTATACGATAGGTCATGGATGGAAAATGCTTGGTTGAAAAATAAGGTTAAAATAACGAAAAATATGGTTTCTATGTGCAACCTTATGGTGCATTTGAATTCAAGCTACGTTCCTCTGGTTGCAAACGAGAAAGAAAAGCAAATGTCACTCTCTTAGAGGTTACCAGACTGCCTAGCACAGGGGCATTATGGCAGAGGAAAGCAGCTGCCATATCTGGGGTTCTAGAAGGGACCACAGAGGGGTTTTGTCTCTGGCACTTCCAGGGAGGTAGCAGGACCTAGACCAGTAAAAGTCAGAGTGCTGTATAGCATGCTCAAGAAGCCAAGGCCCTCAAGAAAAAATTTCTTCTGCAAGTGGGTACATCCATAAATAAGATTTATCCGTGACTTTGCTAGGAGTCAAACAATTCAAAACTGCATTCTCCACTGCATGCAAAAAATGCTAGAAGAAATTATTTTTGTAGTCAGACAGCAATAGTCATATAGGAGGTGTTTCTCAGCTTGTCACTCATTTCAGTCACGTCACTTCATCTCACAGGGCCCCAGTTTCTTGCTCCATAAACTGAATAAACAGTCAGGTTCCTCTGAGATGTACTTTCAGCTTTACCTGTCTATAGTTTATAAAATAGTTATCCCTAATTGTTCTTCCTTAAGGAATGGATTAGTGGGCTATTTCATTCGTGTTGGATTGCTATTAAGGCAGAGAATTTATTTATTACAGGTAATCATAGGATGTCTGTTGACAGGGAGCCTCAGGAGAACCAGGAAGGGCTCTAGGACCACTGATTTATTCTCAAAGAAGCCACTTTTATTTTTCTTAGCCTGTGAGAGGGAAGGCTCTGGCTGTATATCTATTCACTCTTTCCATTTTCAGTTTACTCAGGAAAGGGTTTGGTTAGATCTCTGTCTTCATGCTGGATATGGCTTTCAAAAACTGTAGACTTAAAATTATTCTCAAAGTGAAACATTTTAAATGTGGTGAGATTTTAACAGGACTTGCTTTTATTTTTCCCTTAAGCATACAGTTCTCTGTAACATCTTATTTTTATTATCAACCTTGAGTGTGTTTTTAGTTGTCTATATATGTATGCAAGATCACGAATATCTTAAATGTCAAATATAAATGGAGGAGTCATTTTCCCCATCATACTGATAGCACAGCTGGTGGCAATCATTCCAACTTCAAACTAAGGACATCATATTTAAAATTCTACCAAGGATGAATTTAATAAAGAAAGACTCATGACAACAGCCAAAGCTTTGCAGAGACTACGGATTATTTGATCTCCTGAGATTTTTTTGTTTTTAATTGGGATGGGGTCTTCCTGTCTATTAATTCTGATTTTTATATCAATTTCCTGTCTATGATATTTTCTCATAGCCTATCTCCAAATTTTTCAATAATCTGGATGATTCTTTGCAAAGATATCTTGCTAACTCCACTAAATCAAAGTCAAATAATCTGTGGCAGACAAGAGGAACATAGTTAGAAGAAGTTTAATAACAGTATTCAATATTCACATTCATGTGTGGTATTTTTTCTGGTTTTATCTCTCCTGGTGAAATTCAATTTTTAATATCTCCTGAGGTGTTCTTCAGCATGATATGGCACAATATAATAGGACTTACTAGATATAATTAAAATCTCACAATTCTGAAGTCAAACCTCCCATTTCTAGAGACTTATTAAACATCCACAACAGCAAGCAGTCTGTTGGCTAGTACAAATTGCTGTGAGAGAGCTATAATCCTAAACCTGCTACTGCCTCAGACCAGGGCTCATTAGCCTGTCAGCAACATTTTCTAGCCTTCTCTTGGTCTTGATCTCCTTCTTAGAAGCTTGGAAAAGTGCTAACTGCAGTATACATAGTCACATACTAAGGAATTAATTACATTGTATTGTGTGCATTTTTATCACAGACAAAATCTCTCAGCCATTAGAAATCTCTGGAGTTTTCTGTGTAATCTCACTGTAAATATGCAATTGAAAAATATTCAGGAAAAATACCAGTCAAGGAGAGGAAACTAGCTGTGTATTGTTACACCTGGCAGATTGATGGCTGAGGGGAGAATTAGGATTCCAGCTAAGCACCTTAATAAATTGAGCTGAATTAGATGAAAAATACTTAATTGTTAGGCATCATGACATTTCTAATCCAGTGAAATATTAAGCACAGGAAAATAACTATCCATTCTTTATTCTTTAGTACCTGTCAGGGTAATGATCAGAAATTCACTGTGAATAGTGGGAATGGTCTTTTTAGCAGAAGAAATTGCCAGGGGCCTTCTAGTACACATATTAATCTTTCTCTTCACCAAAAGCTCTGTATGAATTCAGTGTACTGCAATACCATAGTAGCTCTGGGGCAAAGACCACTTCTTTGTTGTGGATGCCTCATAACTTGCATATAATTTGGTTAATTAATGGTGCTCAATACATAATTTTCCTTTTTCCAGCCTCAGCATCCTTCTCTTAATATGTAACTGCAATATTTATACAGTTTTTATTGGGGGACCCTCACTGGACAGCTCCTGTCAGTAGCAGCATTTCTCAGGTGTGTATGGTTGACCATTTCCAAAGAATTCTGATGGGCTCAAAGGCCATCCCTTGCCAGATTCTGTAAAATTAGACTGAGGGATACTCAGCTGGAATTAAGATTTGAAGATTGCACCTGGCTCCCTACACAGCATTTCTTCATGGTGTCTTGGGACAATATTTAGAGGGCCTCATGTTGTGCCTCTGCTGATCCCATCGCTGTATACAGAGGTGCAAGCAGAAGACCTGGTTTCTCCTGTGAGCAAAGGTAAAGATGTAGTTGTTCATCGAGCACAGTTTCCATGTGAACCCACAGCATATAATGTGGACTCAAATGACAGGGCTTTGGTTTGGGAAATTGTAAGAGCTCTGTATCCAAACACTTTGAATCAACCAAAGCCTTAGGGCAGAAGCGGCTTCTAGACATTCAGGAGCTAGCAGAGTTAAACTGCTTCTTTCTGGCTCTTACAGTTCAGTAAATATTTTGTGGGAAATACACAGTTTTGAAATTAATGTCAGCAGAACCTTTTCTTCAGTACAAGACACCTGTATTTTGAAAGACCCTTTTATCTTGTTTTGCCTTCTTTAAGCATAACTACAATGACCAGTGTAACAAAAACATTGTCTCTTGGTCTCTGCATTCTCATTTGTCTCTCTCTGTTTATCCCACTGCAGACCTTCAGCATGCTTCTGGACAGCTTTTCAGCAATCAAAAAAAGGCTTATCCCTTTCCAAAATATTTATTTTTCTATCTTCTCTTTCTTTTTCTTTCTTTCTTTCTTTCTTTCTTTCTTTCTTTCTTTCTTTCTTTCTTTCTTTCTTTCTTTCTTTCTTTCTTTCTTTCTTTCTTTCCTTTTCTTTCCTTTCTTTTCCCTTCTTTCCTTTCTTTCCTTTCTTTTCTTTCTTTTTCCTTCTTTCCTTCTTTCTCTTCACAGTAGCAAGATGGAAATTTGTAGAAAGCAAAAAATTCCTGAAAAATGAAAATGCCACTGCTTTTCAAAGCTCTAAATCAGAATCTTACTGAACTATATGAAGGGTTTCACTGAAAAAATGGTTTATATTTTTCATAGGGGTTTCAGTCCAGAAGGACCATTGACAGATAGATGGGAATCTTTGTATGGAACACCATGTATCTGATCCTCTGCACGTCAGACACACTTCATGTGCTCCCCATTCTTGTTCTTTCTCTGTCCCTCCCATTTACATGCAGCACTGTCTTGATTTCTGTGTGAATTTTTTGTCCAAATCAAGTTTTGGACCTTCCAAATCAGCAGCTTTTTTGCCTCCAGTCACGGACCTGCAGAGTGCTATAGTTGTGTGTGTATCCTGGGACATCATCATGATTTTCACTATTTTACAGGCATTGGGCCAATTCAGACAGTTTTACAACTGATTTTATTAAAATGCATGAATACAGAGAAGTGTATTTAGATTCCCCAGTCATGCCTACTTGAAGCCATGTATAATATCTGTCTGGTTCTGGTGTTTCCAGAACAGATTCTGCCAGTTTACACAGAACATACTTTCATGTTATATTTCTGCCTTTTTAATAACACTTAGGTTTCTTTTTACAGCTTATTCATTTTCTAGGTATTGCAGTTGTTCTGCCTTACATTTTAATGGATTAAGGAAAATAACAGGACCTGGTGTCATTGTGCCCTCTACTTGTGAGCATTTCAAGTGTCCTCAGGGGTTTCCTTTATGCAAATGACAATCTTTTTTCATTTGGCTTTTCTTGTTCAATTTCTCCCTAATGAGATGAAACTTTTTTACACTGCTTTGGGATACTTTTTAGCATTTTTGTCTCAAAGATTATGATTCTGATTCAATTAAATGGAGGAAAAATCCAGAGAATCTAACAGAGCAAGTGTTTTATCTCCTAAATAGGAGCACAGATCCTTGTGACCCACCTGTCTTGTTTTTGAAACATTTCTGATGTTCTGCAAGAGTTTGAATTATGTAAGCCTTTCTATAAAGCATTATTTCTCCTATTAATTGAAGGTAGGTAAAAAGCACCACATGTAAATAAAGGAATGTCTTTTACTTGCACAAAAAGCACACACAGAAAAACATTTTTATTGACTGAAAACAATGGTTAGCTTAGAAAACAACAGATGATCCTGCCCATATACGGATCCTTAGTGAAGCATATCTGGATAGCTGTGTCCAGTTCTGGGCTCCTCAAGAGAGCATGGAGCTCCTGGAATGAGGGCTCCAGAAGAGGGCTATGAAGATGTTTGAGGGACAGGAGCATCTCTCTTACAAGGAAAGGCTGACAGAGCTGGGCCTGTTCAGCTGAAGAGACAACTTAGAGAGGACCCCATCAATGTCTATCTGAAGGGAGGGAGCCAGAGGAGGGAGCCAGGCTCTTCTCAGAGGTGCTGAACAAGAGGCAAGGGGCAGAAAATGATGCATAGGAAGTTCCACTTGGACATGAGGAAGAATTTTTTTACTGTGCAGGTGACCATGCACTAGAACAGGTTGCCCAGAGAGGTGGTGGAGTCTCCCTCACTGGAGATATTCAAGAAATATCTGGATGAAATGCATCATATGAAATGCAGTGCAATGTGTTCTAGGATGACCCTGCTTCAAACTTGAACATGAAGGTTGGACCAGTTGGCCCACTGTGATCTCTTCCAATCTGACCCATTCTGTGAGCCAGTGATACATTTATGAAAAAAATTGGTTTTGACAAAAGTATTTGTTGAAATTACTTGCTTTTTGTCCTTTAAATCTAAACATTTTTGTCTTTAAATTTAAACATATTCTCTGTTCATTCCTTATGCTTTGCCAGGTTCTAGTTACATTCTGTCCTCTATATACTGTGGTATCTTTCTGCTGACACATGCAGATTCCCAAAATATTCATTACTGATATGAAGGTGCATTTCCAATGTCTACCCTATGCAGTGTGCTTTTCCCCTCAGTTTTTCATATATTTGCAGTAGCCAGGAGTGAGAGAGCCATTCTGGGCCATTGATGGAGGGCACTGAGTGTTTCCATTCCTACACGCAGGAAAGTGGTTCTCCAGCCAGATCTGGAGCTCTCTATAGAGCGTAGAAATCGCAGTCAAATGAGATGGGTAGTGCACAAGCCTCCCAAGGTCTGAGAGAAGGAGTAGAGCTGCTGGGGAGACTCCAGTCAGGGATCACTTCTCAAGGGAGGATGCAAAACCCCCAACATGATGACAACAACGTGATACAGGATCTTCAGATCCAGCTCTGATATGTATTTGATTCACTCCAGGCAAATGAGACTGGAATAACCTGTGGTCCCAAGCTGTTTGTAAGGTTTTCCCAAGCTGTTTTCTAATTATTTTCATAAGGAGCACATATTTTCTGAAGATCACTCAGAGTTCTGAAAGATTATTAAGAATAGACATACTTGGATGTATCACAGTTCCAGGTCAGTCGGGAACAGAAATTAATTAAAAGAACTTGGGAACATTATTCCAATACACATGTGTTTGAAATGGTGATTGTTGTGAATGAGATCATTCTGAAGATCATTGACTGAAATATTTACCACAGGTTGTGGACCTCACCTGTCCTGGGATGTTGATGGGTATGAATGAGGCATTTGTCACCCATCGTGTGGTGGCATTACTCCACTGTACAAGACTACCCCAAAAAAGTTGGAGCAGGAATCAACAGGCACAATTTGCTCAGTGCAGCACCATGGACCAGGTTAAGTTTCATACTAAGTGGTCATAGTAGCATTTTTCTCCAAGGGTGGGCAAATGATCAACCTTCTTGCAGAAGAGACGATATTATTGATGGCAAGTCCTGAAACTCTTTTGAAGTTTGTAGTAGGCAAAATTTGCCACTGTGCTATTTTTTTCTTTCTGTACAACAAAACATTCTATTTTACTAGCTTTATCCAAATGTTATATTTCAGTTTGAGCTGTATCTCTGTGCAAGATGCTACAATAGCAGTACCTACACCATGACTTTGTGCAGCACATGTCACACAAGAACCAAACTAAGCCTAACACGCAAAGTGTTTACTATGAATCTTATGAAGACTTAGCTAGAAATCATGGTAGCAAGAAATTATAATACACATGCATCTGAATTCCAGATATTCCTGGACTTTTTGCCAAGTCATAAAGATTCAAGTAGAATGTATGGTTATAAATAGACGGGACAAACTTTGTTTCAGACAGAAAAAAGTTCCACAGAACAAAAGTATTCTGTGTTAAACAAAGAGAAGGATGTAAGGGATGTGAAAATTTACAGGCTTACTCTAATAACTTCTGAGTGGGAAGGTGTCCCATTATCAGCAATTCCTACACTTTTGAAAAACCAAACTAAGATTCAGCTGCTGGGAGTAATTTCCAATATTTGCTCCCAGCATCAGAAAAGATTGGTTACATCTGGCACTTCAGTGTGTCTCTAGCATTCACTGTAGCTGCATATATTCTGCATGATGCTGTTGATTAATTAGATTTCTGATAATAAAGGATAGTAGAAAATAGATGCACAAATATTGGACTCTATATGAAGGGCAACTGGTCCTGGTACAAAAGTCCTCTCTTCAAAGTTGTTCAAAAGCCTCACAGTTGATGATAGAAATATAAGATTTCTGTTTTTCCTGACTGGTGATAGGCTGGGAAAAGAATTTAAAAAAAAAAAACAAAAAAAAAACCAAAAACAGTAAAACAAACCCAAACAAACAAAAACTTAACAACCAGAAACACAGAGACTTTCTGAGTATCCAGCTCTTCTTCCAGGAGAAACTTTGTCTGTGATCATGATCAGCTCCAGGAAAATAACAAAAAACCTAAAATTATTATATGTTATTAGAAAGAAAACAAATCCCAGGAAGATTAATTGTATAACAAGAATAAAAGAAGGCAGTGTCCCGCACCAACAGGTTGAGTGGCTTTGAAGTGCCATTGAAGTTCTTGCTTCTATAGAAACCACAATCCTCAATTGGAAGTGAAATGAAAGTGAAGAGTAGAATTGTTAGCAAAAAAAAAAAAAAANTAAAAAGCACATGGAGGGAAGAAGAGCTAAGCTGCTTGAACTTACTTGAAGTGTACTTCTTTTAGGCAGCCACAAAATGCATATTGCTGAGCATGTGGCAAGTAAAGAGTAGTGTTTTGCAGACTACTTCACAGGACAAGGCAAGACTCAGAGGAAGGGAGAGAGGGAGGGGTGCAGAATGCAGAGGACTTCCAGGTTTCAGAAATATATTGTGTTTATTGAAGCTTGGAACTTAAAGGCATCCTTATGCTAGCTGCAAGACTAAAATGATCAATGTTGATATTAAAAACATGTCCAAAGAGGTACCATCTAGGGAAGCAGAAATCTTGTATTTTGCCAAGTCTTATACCTGTGGATTCCTATATAACTTCAGCTGGAGGGCAGGTGGGGACTGCAATGTCTTCTAATATCTCCTAAAATCACACTTACAGACAAGAACTAATCCAGATAATCATTCATTTTTCTCAAATTTTAGTGGTTCAGTCTGGACAGAGTACTGCAAATGAAATATTCTCCCCTCCTCTGGAGTGTTGATTCAATATTCCCATTAACACATCCCAAAAGAGGTGCAGCAGAATCTGGCTGTTGTTTGTGAGAAAGTTTCACCCTCAAATCTCTAACATTATACTAGCCACCTGCTTACCTTTCTCATATGTGACATTTGGCTTTTTCCCCTCAGAATATATCACTTGTCTCTGCAGCATTTCATCTCGTTGGCCCCAGGTCAACTGTCCAATTTGTAGAGATCATTTTGAATTCTGTTCCAGTCCTCCTGCATGCACCTTTCAGTTTGGGTCATCTGCAAATACTGTAAATGCACTTACTCTTCATCTTCCTAGTCATTAATGAAACAATTGAATAACACCAGGCTCACACAGACCCCCAGGGGAACCAATTTGCATCTCTTCCCACAAATTACAGTGAATCTTCCACACCTGTTCTGACTGTCTTCTAAGAAACAAGTAGACTGCCACCCAGCCAGGTCCCAGTTCCCTGGATGGCTCCCTGGAGCCACAGGTTCATTGTGTGCTAACAAGGGAGTGCCATGCAGGCTCCCTGAAACTGACATGTATTACACCCACTGAGTATGTATTACACCCTTACCAGTGAGGCCAGCTACTCCATCCTTGACAAGTGCCGTCTTTGTCTTCTTTTCCTCTACAGTGAGCTCTATTTAGTCCCAAATTCTGTGTTTTCTGTGGCTGAAGTTATAGAGTGATTACCCCAGAGCTCTCAAAGGATCAAATTTCCCTTTTAAAAAAGTGGATGTATGTTTGCCCTGCACTTTCACAGGGCTTCACATTTCATCTACTACTTAAAAACAGTAACCTTTATGATTACTTTGGCTGTTTCTCCAAACTTGGCCAGGTTTCATGGTATTTTTATGCTGCTCTTTACCTTACTGTAGCCAGTGGTTCTTTGTGCTATAATGTTGCCTGATGACAGTTTAGTGAAGATTAGTGAGAGAGAAAAAAAGTACAATATTTGTTCATATCACCCATTGCTCTTTTTTCTTATGTAGCAACAGACCTATACTTTGCTTTCAGATATTCTGTTGTTCTTAAAGAAGAGCATTTCATTGCTTTCTCAAATGTCTCATACATATTCCTCCCTGTTTATATCATGGTACTGTAGCTTTTGAGCCTCTAGGGTAGCATTTGTAGTAACAGCTGTGAAGACTTCCATCAGTGCAAAGGAAATTCTCCTGAAGATGAGATTACCAATAAAAATGCAGATGTGATGCTATAAAAATGCAAAATGTGAGGAGCTGATGGGGCAAACAATAAGTGGGGTGGGTAAGGTCATAACAGACTAGTAGAACAGATCTCTGAGAGGTGAGACAAGAACATACCCTCATAATTTTGCATTCCCTTTGTGTTGCTTTATTACCTACTTTCCCCTTGTCAGGATGATCAAGAAATAGATGGGGAAATAAGAGAACCTAGAGAATTTGGACAGTACACTTATTTTTCTGATGTTTTTGCTCTTTTGGTATTATGTTTCTAGGCCACAGGTTCAGCTCCAGTCATTTTACTCAGAATAATCACATGAAGTTGCTCTCTAAAGACAGCTGAATATCTTAAATAGTTTGGTGGCATAACCATTTTATATATCTCTCTCAATGTGATGTTTCCAGCTAATGTATATTGCAGACTGTGGAACTTCAAGTATAAATTGTTAATCAGTGTAACTGGAAGCAGTTTAGGACTATGACATTGATGGAGAAGCAATATTTGCAGTTTTTCAGACTAATGTAAGAAAATTAAAGACCAATCTTGTTGTTGGCCCAATCTTAAAAAGTAAACGCCCACAGTGACAGCACAGATGGCTTACAAATCTTGCATGAGAGAATTGACATTAATTGCAAGGCTGAGCTGAAGAACAATTTCAGATTCTTACTGTTCAGTAGGGGTTCCTTTTTGCAAGACATGTCATTACATATCAAACTGGATATGAAATCAATTTCCACTGGCTTGGTACCTAATAAGTAGAGGTGTGAGTGACAGTACCTGACCATTGCAATGCTCATTGCCTAGCTGCCATCATGTCTGCAGATGCTACAGGCTCATGAAACACCAGAAAACTATTTTTTTCTTAGTGAAGGTGACTGTAACAGCTTCTTGTACCATGTGCTTCCCTATTTAGGAATTCTGACCTAATGGCTCTAATCAGCACGTACCACAGTGATGATCAGGAATGACTGCATTTGAGAAGACTTCTTCAATCAGGTCAGCCTCTGCTCATCTGAATAAGAATACAGAGACAGCGTGGTCATAATCAGCCTGGTCACATCTGCTTGGCTAAAGACTTGGTAAGCTGATCTTTTAATTTCTTGGGAATAAATATGGGGATTCATCCAGATGGACTCCTCGAAGATTTTTATTAAGATTTGGATCATCAGACGTGTGTGTTGAGTAGTCAATAGGCAGCAGATATGTGTATATACTTAGCTGACTGACACTGTGGCCTATTTGGTTTAAGCAAGTTTGGAGATATTATGTGTTTTTAATTCAGAATATACTTCCCTGTAGAATTAATTTTTCTGTAGACAAGAAAAGAAACAAACCATAACTGACACTTAAGAAATGTTTACATGTAAGTGTAACTGGTCTACATTATGACAGAGATCATTCTCCTGCAATACTACTTTCAGTGGAGCAGTACTATGCATAGGATGTCTTTGGCCATCATGGAAAGTTGTTAATCATATACAGCATGCCTGCTTGGAAAAAATACTCTGAAGTCTGAATTAGAAGAGCCTTGTCCCCATTTTCCAGCAATTTGTTGAAAATTAAGCCAATTGGTACTTGTTTAATGGGATCTGGATAGTGCACACAGGAAGTTAGAGACAAGATGCAAAGTGTCTGATGCTGTCCCAGACAACATCCTTGTCTTCAAATAGGAGAGACATGGATTTGAAGGATGGAGCACTTGGTGGATAAATGTTGGGATCCAGGGCACAGAGAATATCTCTCTGCCTGTTTTAAGAAATTCTGACCCTTAGCAGAACACTGCTTTTAACCTTCGTCCCTGGGAAAAATTGCCAAAACTTTGGGATGAGTTAGAGCACACAGGATTTTAATATGTGGCAGTAGTAGTTTTTCACAGTGTATTACAGAGTATAGAAATTAGGGTTTTAGGGTTTTAATATGAGAGTGAANTTCTTCACCCCTGGAAAAGAACTCAGCAGGGGAGCTCCCTCCAAAGGACCCTGGGGGTTGGGCTCCCATCCTTGTTGTGACCAAAAAACCCACAACAGATAAAGAACTGTCTGGATGGCTGCACACGAAGCTGTGCTCAACAGCTCATTTTCTCTGTGGATACCAGTGATCAGTGGTGTTCCTCAGGGGTCAGTACTGGGGCTGACACTTCTCAACATCTTGCCAGTAACATGGACAGTGGGATGAAGGGCACCATCAGCAAGTTTGGCACCAACACCAAGCTCTGTGGAGCAGCCAACACGCTGGTAGGCAGCAATGCCATCCAGAGGGGCCTGGACAGGCTGGAGAGGGGGGGCTGTGCAATCCCCATGAAGGCCAACAAGTGCAAGGTCCTGCACCTGGATCAGAGGAATCCTGGACACAGCTGCAGGAGGGAGGGGATTCTGCCCCTCTGCTTGGCTCTTGTGGGGCCCCAGCCAGAACACTCCATCCAGCTCTGGTGCTCCAGCATAAGGACATGGAACTGCTGGAGCAAGTCCAAAGGAGGGCCACGGATCTGCTAAGTGGAGCACCTTGCTTATAAAGACAGACTTTGGAAGTTGGGACTGTTCATCCTGGAGAAGAGAAAGTTGTGTGGAGACCTCTTAGCAACCCTGCAGTATCTGAAGGGTCCTACAGGGATGCAGAGAGGGACTCTGCATCAGGAACTGTAGTGATAGGATAAGGAGTAATTGGTACAAACTGCAAGATGGGAAATTTAGGTTACATATTGGTAAGAAATTCTTTACTCTGAGGATGGTGAGACACTGGAACAGACTGCCCAGGGAGGTTGTGGAAGTCCCAGCCCTGTCGGTGTTGAAGCCCAGGTAGGATATGTGTTTGAGCAACCTGATAGAGTGGGAGATGTCTCTGCCCAAGGCAGTAGGGGTTGGGACTAGATGATCTTTAAGGTCCCATCCTACTCTTAATCTATAATTCTGTGAATCTAACCTATTCAGCTTTGCCTCAGTTTTCTGCACAACTCTTCATGTCTCCTCTCCTAGAATTCTCTCCATTGGAATAGGCAGTCTGCAGTCCTGGGTCTTCTCTTTATTTCCTTCAGCACATCTCACCACTCTTGGCTGGTGCCTCTGCTTTCACTAAGTTTCAGATTATTTGGTTTTAGTCTGGAGAGTATGATGAAAAATTATAACCTGTAAATTCTGGCTCTTCCTGCTCAACCAGTAGGCACTTCCTTTCCTGTCTTCTGTCCAATTCTTCTCCTTTTCTTCCATCAAGCCCTTGGTTATTGCCAAGAATTTATGTATTCAGTCCCATTCACTCCAAAGCAACTGGATGGGAATGTGTCAAGAAGGAAAAACAGTTCTTGATGACAATATAGTAGTAGAAGAAAAAAGAGGTTATTCTGGAAATGTTCCCCTTTATCATATTTCTTCATAACATCCATGGAGACAAGCTTCATTCCGGGTTCCCTGAGGACAGATTTACCAAGTATGCTTCAACAGAAGGGAGGAAATTGAGAAGTAAATTTTGGAGTTGCGGAGCGTCCTGCCTTGCAGATTAGATCCATGTGGGACTATCACACTATCTTTAGCATAAAACTGGATGTCAGGTGTTCTGTTTATTACTGGTGAACAAAAAGTCTTATTGTAAAAAAAAGTGCAGTTTCCAAGGAAGAAAAACATCTTCATGCTTAATTAACAAATTAATCATTGTTTAGAAAAGAAAAAAAAAATTCTAGGGAAAGGGTACATATAAGATTCGGAACATTGTTTTTAAGCTATAAGGTTTCTTTGAAGTTTGGCTTTAATATCAAAAGACTGCAGAATCAAAGATAGTATTAAAGTCATTTATTTGTTTGTCAGGCTCAGCACATCAAAAGCCCAGACACCTTTGGCCATAAAATGTAGAAGAATTAAGGGGGAGGAAAGTAGTCTTGCAGTTCCACACTGTTTGCTTCTGCTGCTGAATGTGGGCATGTATAAAGGGAGGTTTGCACTCCTCTGGCTGAGAGCATTATGCCAACATATGCAGATGTCCAGCACCCCCTGGTTGTGCGTGACCTTTCACAACAAACAGGTTTACACAGTTTGGGACAGAGCACAGATTATGCTGGGCTGTTTATGTGGAGCACTGGGAAGGCACATCAGAGCTCCCGTGTGGTTGGCAGTGCTAATAATGCACAGCAAGCAGAGAAGGCAATGCTGCAATTTTCTAAGGAAGAAGGCAAAGCAGCAGGACTCTAGGGACAGCTTTGGACAGAGATTAATGAATTCACAGGGATAAACAGCTGAGATATTCATCTCAAGATATTAATCTTGAAATACCAAATTCTGAAGAGGATAGGGTAGAGGAATCAGTATTTGCTACAGAATGTGTTGACCTGGTCATGAAAACTTCATTAATTTTACAGCTGTTCATTTTTTAGCACTAATGCAGTGCATTCACAAATATATAAAGTTAAAAGAAAATTTCAGGATATCCTTGGGAAGAGATGGACAAGAAGGTAGTTAAACCATCTCTAACTCAGTGCTGTACTTTGACTAACATGTTGAAAAAAAATGGCATCATAGCCTTGCAATGAAATGGGATGAAGCATAAACATTTTTGAAATGGAAGAACTTGAAAACTTCAAACATTTTAGGAATTCAGTTTTGCAGCAGAAGTGTGATATTTCCTCGTGCAAATTGCTTCTGAACGAAAAACACATTTCTATTTATGGAAAATATTTATTGTTAACAACTTCAGAAAAATTTTTTTGCCTTTGCTAGGGGAAGAAACATGCAATCAAAAAATTCTTGACCAGGAGTAGCCAAAAATAGTGAGATTGATTTCTCCTTCTCTTCCATACTATTAAAACAAAATGCTATTCATGTAACTGTGTCTTTTGAACATCATGCTTCTGCTAACAACACAAATCACCAGGACTTCCACATCTTTTGAAGATATAGAACAGTGAAAATGAGAGGTCAGCCAGACATTGTGTTAAGTATAATCACATGGAGACATAGAAAAGAAGCCTACCTTCCTGCCAAAAAGAATTGCTTCAAGAGAGAAGAGTTCACATACCTCCTATCCAGGAACAATGCACAGTGCAAGTTATATAAAGAGGCTGGGATACATTGACTGTGCAGTTGAGACTTGCTATCTGATTGTGATAAAAACTGAGAACAATTGTGCCAATTAGACGGCCATAAATCACCCATTTGAGGCTAGATGTTGGTGGAAACAGCAGGAAATAACTGATCATGTCTATGCAAGCAGTACTTTATTTCCTAGAAGTGGGTAAATTAAAATGAAGCAGGCAAGTCAAGTGTGTCTGTCAGGTGTGCTGTGGAAAGTGTACTGGTTGTTGTCTTGTGTACTGAAACAGATCTCTAGAAAAACTACATTTTATTTTCCTTTGTCTCTTTTCTCTACTTCTCTCAAAAGGGAGAAGGCATGTCCTGGCCTCCGTACAATTAGCAGATGTTCTGAGAATAAGTTCTATTTTGATTTTGGTGTTTGCTCTTAACTTTCCCTGTTAATGGAGCTGCCTTGAAGAAAAAAGACTATTTTGTTTTCAACAGTAAAGAATTAATATTAGGTTGTTTGGGGTTTTTTGTATAATGTCTTGATGAAATTAGCATTTTCTTTCACTGTCAGTTGCCAGAGGGGAATTTAATTTTGTTTGAATTTATGGGAAAAAGTAACTTTTGATGGGCAAGTTTCCTCACTAAAGAGGACACAGTAAACCTCAAATGGCATGAAATATTTACCAAAATAAAGCTGAAATATTTACCAAAAGAACAAGAACACTTTTGATGCTGCTACTGAAAAACTGCAACAAGCACATTCCCTTTTCATGTTCTTTCATCTTGTCTGAAAACTCAGAAGAGAATAAGAAGTATTGTGGAAGAATTCTCACTGCCTCTGATAAGATTATTTTTTTTTACTCTAAAATCCATAAGATTCTTTCAAACTAAAGTGAACATTTTTAATTAGTTCAGAGCATTCCAGAGACATTGATGTCTCTGGGATAAATCTGCCAAAGTGAAGTAAACCCTGGGATTTACTTCACTAAGCTAACCTAAGTACCTATGGTGCTATACCATACAATAATGCATGCACTCAACAGTCTTTCATCTGAAGTTTTGGAAGAGTGCACGTCCCAGCTTATTTCAGGAGAATGAGTTCTGCTGAAAATATCCCACAAGAGGGTCCAGAAAATAATCTCTGGGCACCTGCAGCTCCTCGTGTTAGTTCTTTGACTTGCTCCATCTTCATAGACACCAGAAGGTGTCTGAAAGGGGACCTGAAAGGTGCTGAGATCAGTGTGCCTTTGCTGCAAGGTGTCTCCTCCTTTCCCCACCTTCACGCTTCACTTAGGAAGGCACTCTACTGTGCTTCATGTCTTGAGAGAAACCTCCAGCTCCTTCTTCCTTGTGCTCAGCATTGCACACAGTTCATGCCCTTTTACTGGGCAGGCAGTTTGTTACAGGTAGATGTTTCAGGTCTGTAAGGTCCAGTGGTATCCAATGCAGGAATCAGGGAATAATTGCCCACTGCTGCTTCTTGCTTGTGTGAAAATGAGGGCCTAGAGTAATGTCACTCAACATGGGCTCACCAAGCCCATCTTCTTCCACTATGGAATTGGAAAAGGAAGATAGGGTACCCAGGAATAAAGGATTTGGTTTTTTCTCCAAACCACCTTTCCTTGCCCACAGATCTGCTTTAAGCACAAGCTACTGTTAGCAATAAGCATGAACTGAAGCAATGGGAGATGTACTGTAATCTTGAACTGGGGAGCAGATGTCCCCATTTGGGCTGCAATGGCCCTATTGAACATAGCAGCATCCCTAAGATAATTTATTATCCAGTACAACTGAGATTTACAAGGATAAATATCTGATGGAGTCTTTTAGTGTGAGCTAATGTGATTAATTCATTTGGTTCCCTATAAAGCTTGGCACAGGCCCTTTGAGACCAATATCTTTGAGAACTTTTTCCTGTGAAATTCTGCAATGGTAAGTCATTAGGCAACCTAGCAGGAGCAGGTGGCAGCAGCAAATTCTTCAGCTGTGCTCCCAAAATGTTTGTATGTGTTTAATATTATTTTGATGTATCATGTTGGTTTTTTTGTATATTAATTTTAAGAAATATATGGATCCTGATGAGTACTCTCAAAAGTCTCCTACCTGAGCTATTCCAGTTCAGGAGCTGAAACTGAAGAAAGTACTTGGATTTGAAGAACAAAAAACCCTTTAGATTATTGTGGGTGGTGACAAACTGACCCTTGGAAAAACAGTATTACAAAGAGAAAAGGGTCAGATTTCGCAAACTGACATGAAAATGATTAAGCCTCTAAAGCCTGTAAAAGCTTAGTTTATCAGGGACTCTAACTTAAGCTTTTCAGGGAACAAAGCAATTAATATTTGCTCAAGGAAGGGATCAGCTTTCTGCTGCAGCTGTGCTTCCCTGTACTGAAAGATCAGAGCGAGCCACAATGATATTAATGTCAGCCAATGACCTATACTACTTAGTACAGACTTACACTTCACTGCCTCTGCATGTAATGCTGTAAGGTTCAAAGAATTAGCTGTGTTCTGTACAAGATGAACTAACCAATCGATTTTCCATGAGTGCTTTTTAAGTACCAATTTTTATAAAAGCTGGTATCTTAAAATTATTTTTGCAATTTTATCTCCTTCGTAGTGATGAATCTGCCTGCTCTCTACCACTATTAAAACCATGTACAAAGCCTTCAGTCTTGCATCAGGTTTTGGTTAGGATGTTATTCACCCTTGTTAGTCAAAAGGATGCCAAATTAATGAATGGGAATAAAGAATGGCAACAGAAGGGCCAGGAAGTAACTTCATCTGCCTGAAGAAGCAGGCCTAGTTAGTAGTCTGTGCTAAACTAAGGCTAAGGATTTTTCCACAGCTGTCAGGTAGGAGGGTCCATGCTCAGTAATCCAGTTCATAGCATTATTTTATGTGTCCTGAAGACAAGAAAATCCTTGGCTAGCAGCTGCACTATAAGAACATGTACTTTGAAAATGTTGTCAGAAGGAGCTGGGCAAAGCTCATACAAATCAGAAAAAATACCTTGATTTTCAGGACACATCACAAGAGCCCTTCACTTTGTCTAGATCTGCATCACATAACCACAAGTATTTTTATTTTATCATCCACATAGATAAGACTCTGCCCAGACTGCTGGCCTAGGGATTTTATGTCTTTTTTTTTTTTCTCTAATCTCTGGGGATGCTATGAGAAGAAACCCAGGAAGAGAGTTTACCTTCAGTTGCTGTGCAGTACAGCCAACTTTTGGTCACAACCTTCTTACAGCCTGCCTGTTTGTAGTTTTACTTCTTAAGATGCTGAGGAGTCAAAAACATCTGTCTCTCCTAAGGAACTCCCAGTCTTACAGGAATGCAAGCATCCACATTAGCAGGAAGAGAAGCAATTGATAGACAACATAGAAATGCACTGTGGTCCTCATGATGGCTGTCACAAAAGGAACTATTGAAAAGAACTCAAAAAGGTAAAGAATCAAGGAATTCTACAATTGAGGCTTTAATTCAGCAGAATAACAAAAGGCTCAAAGCTGAATTTTCTTCTCTCCTCACTGGTCCTTTGAAAACTTCATGTCTTCAAGAAAAATGCATTCATTTTGATGGGAAGATATTATTCATTGTTTCCCTTTACCTATAAAGGCCACAGACAAATGCATATTATAAAGAAAGCACTAATGTGAAATGGCAAATTCACGTTACCATCTATAAAATTACCTGGAAGCCGTAAAGCCCATTCTGAATAGTATTTCAAGGCTGCAATTTTGAAAGCTATCTAAGAAATGATGAAATTTTTTTCTTGATTACCTTGTCTGAAAAATATTTTAAGCTTTCATTCAAAATCTCGGTGCTACCACTCAGAGGAAAAGTGTGAAACAAGACAGAAATTAAGCTAAACACTACTGTAAAATGGTGGATTTTCACTCTTTCTCCACATCTGTAAGCAAGAAGTCAGGTGTTAGTGAAAGTATGAGAGAACAGATACAAATCTCTTCTGGTTAAGGGAAGAAAGCAGAACAAGGAAACCCAAGGTAAAAAATCTTTTCCACAAAGCAATAGCTAGACCGGTTTTTTCACATGAAGTCGGTGGAAAACAAGTTAACAGAAAAACCAGTATGCACTGGTCTCCCATCTCCACAAGACAAGTGGAAATGTGGACAAGGGAACTAATGACAGGGAACAGTTTTGCAGAGTTGTTGAACAATCCACACAGTATTGACTACTGAATTACTTAAAAAAACCCATGCTGGATTATCTTTCACATTTTGGATGAAAGACCTGGAAAGCAAAGAATTATGTAGGTTTTTTTAAAAAGCCCATTATCAGACAATGAAAGTATCCTTCCCTTTGATGGTGTTAAGACACTTTAAGTTACTTTTCAGCTTTAACTTTTGCCTTACGGTAGCTGACTTGGGGGATTAACATGGTGCACATTTCATGAAGCTATATATATTCTCCTCTGGGAGAACACTGTCCCTGCTGTGCCTTCTATAGCCTGCTTGCTCCTGGCAGGCTCATTCAGATGATTGATTGAAAATGAGTCATTCTAAAAATACATTGTTTTTTAAATCTTCTTGCAAATTCAAGAAGATTTAATAGTGCAAATATATCACTGTGACAAATTTAATTAAGAAAGAAAAAAAGGCAGATTAAGCCAATGTCTTTCCTAAATGATACCAAGTTACTTTCAGCCAATTAAATTATGTCAGCTTCTGCTAACCATTTTATTGAGAAGTACAATTAGAAAAAAGGCCCCTCCAAAGATAGGTGAGAACCTTTAAAAAAATGTTCTCATCTGTGCTAAAACACCTTTAAACTCCAATTTAAAACTATTGTTCTCAGAGTACCTGCATCTTTGCAGGATTGCCATTGCTGAAACCCATTCATACTAGAAAGTAAATGCTCATCTGGAATTACCTTTCACATGCTGGGAGTGTAGTGATTCATTGTACCCTCAGAAAGTTGTCTCAGATAGGTGAGATCAGCTTGGGAATGATGTTGATCTGAATTTGACAGCATGCCATCCTAGTTTGCTTTACCAGAACTTCCTCTTCTTCCTTCTGCTGTAGGATGAGAAATGAGCACAGGTACTGTTTCAGACAGAATTGGCATACTCAGCCTAGCATGATCACAAAGCAATGTTAAATCCCCTGCAAACCAGGACTGGAGGAGGGAGAGAACAGAAAAATACAGAAACTGGATTTTTAGTAAGGCATCAGGCTTTATCCATGAGGAAGAAGGACTGAAAAGGGATTCAGAAAGAGCACATAGCAGACCTGAAGACAGCAGCTGTTGAAGCAGGAATTCAGAGCTGTACAGGCAAGGTAGGGGACGTAATACGATATCAGTCCACCGATTTTGTTCTGCAGAGAGGCAACTCTGAAAAGAAATGAACAATTAATTGATTAGAAGATTAGAGAGAGCACTTAGCAGCAACAGGGATTAACATTATTCTTAAGCCCTGTAAACTTGTTCATGTTTCTAATTCAGTTAATGCTCAAAAACATGGAAAACTACTCTTCTACTAAACTCCTCCATGGAATCTGACAACATCATAAGCCACACTTAGAAAAGCTGTAGAAGGAAATTTATCCAAGGTTTACAAAATTAGGAGATGTTTTCAGTTTTATGTCATTTATCTTACTACCATATGCATACGTTTATTAATTATATCCCCNACACAAGAGGAAAATTTCACTAAGTTACTCTCTCTCTCTGCATCATTGCAAATGCAACAGGTTTTCTGTTTCCATTTTCTCACCCCATATACTTTAGCTCATTAACTAAAGATCCTCTCATTGGTCTGCTACAGTTAAGCTGTGTGACTCTATTCTGGTCTTTTCATCAATTTAAAATAGCACTGTCATTTCTTAACCTGTGGCACATTGAAATGCAAAATAAGCATGTGGTTAAAATCCACTATGGCCCAAGTTTTGTCACAAAAAGTTTTTCTGCCTGGGGATCTCTCTTTTTCTAAAAAGTCTTGATGGTTATTGATTATAGATCTGAATTTTATATTTATTCTTTTGTATAAGTCCTATCTTCCAGCATGTAACATAAAGCTGAGAGAACATTTCTCTAGATGTGGAAGCATCCCATGGAGTATTTTGATAGCTTTAAAAATTTGATACCCTCATATATTTTGCATTAATAATTCATGCAGATTTCAGTCTGAAACAGCCTCTTTCTGGTAGTTTCTGCAGAAGGAAATCTCCTTGGAGTCTCAGATGGTTGCTTTTTTCCTTGCAAGAGGAATCTAATAATTAATCCATACCATAGGATATAAACACCCAGTTTCTATGGATTTCAATTTGTCTTATTTTTAAAGCAGGTTCAGCTCTGTCTTGGCAGTTTTCTTCTTCAATGTAAATAAATATCTATATCATGATTTATATTCTAGGACTGTCTCACAGTCCCAGACATCTGAAGCCACAGTGGCACACAACACCTGAAAAAAACATCAATGCAAAATTTATAGATTCAGCGAGAAAGTAAACAAAAATAAGAGGCAGAGAAAAGCCACCCAAGCCTGGTCTGGTGACCTAGCTCCTAGTCCACTTGTTTTGCTCCAAGCTAGTGACACTCCTGCATTCTTCCTCTGGGATGCAATTCACCATCACTGGAACAAGCCAGATTTTCCCCAGGGCATGAAGAAGAGAGCATTGTTCCTCTGTCACCCTGTACTCATTCAGTTTGGTTTTGTCTCAGCCACAGAGTATCCTAAGAGCAGGATGAGACACCAAATACTGAATCTTCATCTTATTTTAGTGATATCTTTTGCTAGCCAGCCCTCAAAGACAAGAAAATGGTTCAAGGAAAAATAAGCACTCATGTCATGTTTGTCAATGAAAAAGGAAAATTTTGCTAGCAAGAGCTCAGTGTTTGTGACATAACTTTAGAAGGTTTTCTAGTGGGCTAAAATATTTTGTCTGGCCTATGTTTGTATCTGAGTGTGTTTTACTGATTGCATGTTCCACAGCAGCCTTTTCTCCCAGGACCTTCACGTGGCTTGTGGACTTTCTGGGTAATTTGAATAGGTCAGACTCACTCATAGTCAGCTCTGATAAGCGTTTTCATCTGCAGCTTTCTATTAGCTCTGCAGTATTTATTCAGTTCTTGTCCTTAGTATGGGAGGAAGGTTTTCAAGGCTGTGTTTATTGCTGTGGGATTATTCCTCCACTGCTCCCATCCGTTGTAATTGTTATTTTCATACAGTTCCCTGACAGTGACAAATCTACACTTGCCTACAGGTTTTCATCTTCAGAACTGTGACTGCAATTAAATCCATACCTCATTGGTTGGTCTGTCCTGCCTTTTTTTTTCCCCACTTTGTCTTGAACAGTTTAACTTTTGTCCAGCCACAAAAGTAATCAGGGCTCTTTTGAAGTACTGGTGAGCTGTAATGCTACAATTCAAAGTAATGCCTAGCTTGAATGTTGTGGCCCCACTGGATTCTTTTCTGCAGTGATTGCTATTAAAATATCAGTGCTTGGTAGTGACTACTGCATTTAGAAGGTTTTTTATGTAGAGTGGACACAGTTTGGTTTTTGTGTTAGACCCAACAATCTCACTGTGAACAAGCACTGCCTTTTATGGCATGTTTTGTATGTGGAAGAGGTCTAAGGCAGAGGCTAAGAAGAAAAATCTACTCATTTAATTTTACCATTTTACATGGAATGTTATAAGAAACCATCCTATGCTTTATATCTGATCTTGAATTTAAGGGCAAATTGGTCAGTAATTGCCAAGTAAATTGATAGATGGAAATGTAGAAATGACAGGGGGAAACATTCCTAACTGGGGCTTCAATTTGTCACTCTTTCTTAGCTTTAGAGCATGAGTTCACAGCAAATATGCAAGACTTCAAGGAAAATGTAACCTTGTTATTTTGAATTTCCTTGTCTTGTGCTCCATCCCATCTCATACTCTTTTGGAAGACAGCTGCTACTTCACATAAGGACATTCGGTTGCTCTGTTTTCTCAAGGTCTTCTTGCCAAAGATCCAAGCTGTATCTGGTGACTCACAGAGATGTAATAGTGTATTTTCTTCTTAAAATTACATTTCCACAGCAAACCTGACCACAAGGGGACATTGGAAGGAGGGAGCTCCACTGCAATGTGGAGTCAAGCCTCGGTGGTGTACCACAGCCATGCTTCTTAACCTTAACATTTCTTCTGCCTTAACCTTTCACAAGAGCTCATGACACAGTTGGAATATGTTCACCAGCAATTTGTCCCTGGAAAGAAATTTGTCTTTAGCAGTTAGACTGCAAAATCCCATCGTTTCTCAGTGCTGTCTGGCTCTCCCTTCCATTAATCTCAGTTATTTGTACCACATTCTGCCCACACTGCTGCCTTGCAGTCACTAACATTACAGCTTCTATTTGGCACAAGGATATGCTACAGTCACATGGCACCCATGGTCCTGCAGGAATGTGCTTCTCTATAAAGTCTCATGGCAGAGGCTGAGAGAGTAATAATCATGTTGAGATGATGCCTGCTCACATGACCTCAATGCCACTCAGAATTGCTTTGAACCTGAAGACCTGGCTTTGGATGCAGTGCGTTTTTTGTTAAGACAATTCAAAGTTCTAGGTTTTGGAGGGTTTAGTCAGATAAGTATCTCTGATCCCACTGGGAAATGGTAGGAAGTGTGTATTGTTTGATGAATCAATTAAAATTAATTTCCCCACAGCCAAGCCATATTTGGGCTTATTAATATGGGTAAATTTCTTGTTAATCTGTCATTTTTCATCACACTAATACTATCCCAAGAGCATGGAAAGCTTAGTTTAGTTAATCCTCTTGAAGATGAGAGTTGTTGGCTTTTTTTTCCTCCCTAGAACATGAAGGTCTTCCTTGGAGAAGTATAAATAGAGTTTCCTCACTGTCAACTGCCAAAGTCTATTGACAATAGCAAGACAGTCTGTGAAAGATGTAAGCTTAAGTCTCCAGTGTTGAATTAATGAACCAGAGCACTGTTAAATGCCTGCAGAGACCTAGGGTGGACCAGAGCCAGACATTCTCTGGCAAACAGCAACACACTGGGGAAAAGTGGATGTGCATTACCTCCAAATACAAGCTTACAGATGTGGCTGTTATTTTCCTTATTTAAACATTCCGGGGTGACTGCACTTAAAAATGTTGCATGAACCTGGGTGAAGCTCTCACTCTTGGGAAAGGAATGGAGCAAGCCTGGCAGAGAAATATGTTTCTTAAGCCTACTACTCACAATAAACAAATCCTAGCAAAAGGAATGTCCTGTCATTTTTACTCCAAAAGCAAGGAAGCTCAGTGAGAGCTCAGGTGTCCTACTTGAGGGAGAGGATCTGTTCCAAACTTCCCTTTTCAGCCAATACTAATACACAGAATTTGGAGAAGGCCCCAGGTTCCCAACAAACATATTGATAACCAAATAATCAGGATGCCATTAGGCAGAAGGAAAGAAGGATGGAAGCAGAAAGCAAAGTATGAAGATGCTGTATGCTGTCACCTTCCACCAACAGCTGGGCAACCTCCTGAATTGGTGGTAGTGAGCGCAGAGATCCCAGCTCCACGTCAACAGACAGACACAGAAGGGATGAATGCTGCAGCGATGGCAATGGAGATATGAGTCATTTAATGCAAGGGCAGAGCCGAACAAAAATGTTTTCACCTGGAATTGTCTCATCCTTTCTCTTTCCAGGTAAAAAGGAGAGAGGTTTGGAAAGCCTATTATGTGCTGTGTAGGTCAGGGATTTGGAGTAGGCCATGTGTTTCTTTGTGATCACTAGGCAGAGCAGGAAGGAGCTTTCTTTGCTAGGCAAGGAAGGCAAATGTGTTTTCTGGCAGAGATGAGTTGACATGAGAGATCAGCAGATAATGCAGTAGCTCTATGAAGCTCTTCCAATATTTCCATAGCCAAGCCCTGAGCTTCCCAGGTTTATGAAACCTTTCCCCTGGCAGCTGCAAGTCCTTCACTGTCAGCAAACATTTCTGTACTCCAGCACTCCTGTACTGCCAAGAGTGACTGTGCAGAGCTTCACAAACTGCAGAAAGGAGAGATATGTACCCTAATGTTGTCTCTCCAGAATATTTCAAGGGTCCCTTAGCTCAGCATCCTTTCCTTGTTCCACAACATGCCCCATCATTATTAGTATGTGTTTGTGCCCTTCCTCACACCTTTTGTTTTTATTTAGTCATAAAATCTGTGTACCCTGGAGAGAAGCAAGCCAGGAATTTACAAGCTAGGGGCTTAAGAGGCCTTTTATAGTCATCAGTGGAGAAATGTGATGTGCACTTAGCATAGTAAGTCACTTTCTCAATGCAATGCTCCCTCTCTCTCTCTCTCTCTCTCTCTCTCTCTCTCTCTCTCTCTCTCTCTCTCTCTCCCTCTCTCTCTCTCTCATTTCTGCTCTCTTGACCAAACAAGCATGGCATGTTCTGGCACAGGAGACTTGCTGGGCAGTGGGCTCCTGACAGGCCTGTGCCTCCATCCCAGTTTTCAGCTAGTACCTGCTATCTGAAACCTTGGATGCAGCCCAGCCTGCTTCCATGTGGAACTGTTCTTCACTGGAGACTGCCTGTCAGCTGTGTGACAGTGACCATGACCAGTCATGGGACTGTGGACATGAACTTGGCTTTTGTTCTGTACCAAGCATTGCTTTCCGTGCTGACTACAGCCTCTCTTGGACCCTCACTTAGAGCTACGAATGGGAAAGAGGCAGAGAGGGGTCTTGCAAAAGTTTTGCTCTTTGTTATATCTTACATTATTTACTAATATGTAAAGCCTTTAGAGTTTTATTCTTTATCTGCTTTGACTAAAAAAAAAATTTTTAAAAGCCAAGAACTTTGTCTTCTTGCTCTTCCTGGAAGATTCTTGGCCCTGACTTGGAAGAAGAACTCACATAGAGACACTTGGTATTCTACTTTTGCTGAGTCTTAATTTAACCAGCATTTAACAACCAGCAACATCTGTGGAATTCCTTGAGTGATGCAAGACTGTCTTCTCTCAGCATTTAAAAGAGGAAATGAGGACTTAAAGAAATGTTTTGAGTAGAAAACCTTTGTAGTCCCTGAGAAATAAAAAAAAAAACGAAGTGAAATATGGTCATTCTCTGGTCACCTTTAAAGAGGTTTAGATCAGCTCATGCAGAGGGCAAAAATGTCACCAACAGGTAAGATTTACCATCAATGAACATTTAATTGTATTGAACTATGTCTCCCCTGTTTGCTGAGTTTCTCTGAGGGAGCACTCCATGTGTTCCACAACTTCAGTATGGAGTAGAATTTACAGCAGGTAAATAAATTTCCATCAAAAAATATATGTACTTAAATATCTGACTATCAACTAGCTTGCTCAAATTACTATTCTTGGTGTTATAACCTGCAGCAATGTTTAGTAAGTGATATCTTTTTAATCTGTTTCATCTCATTGTTCCCAAGAGTCTTTCTAACATAGATTCCTTCAATACTGCTGACATTTGTTTCAAGAGTCCTCAGAGAAGGCTGCTTATGTAAAGAACATTGTGTCTTGCTGGAACAGCTCAAAGATGGTTCAGTATCATTAATCTCACTTCACTAGCAGGTGAAAATGATTAGCTCTGTTGCTCTAGCTTCCCTGCTCAGGCAAGTGAACTGCCAAAGGGCAGTGTTCTCTCTTTTTGCTCTGCACGAGGGTGGATCTCCACAACTGTTTTTGTGCACGACTTTAGTGTTCATGCTGTGCTATCCTTCATAACCATAGTAAATAAGAGAATATGTATAGTCTGCCAAGGAAATTTCCACTAAAATATTCTACTCTCGTTTTTCTCCTCCAAATGTAGGGCAGAGCTCTGTTGAGTTGACCAAAAAAAATCCCAAACCCATGACCAATTACCATCTGCTTGCCCATTATTTTAAATGTGTTGTGGGCATTTATTTTTCCTCTCTTTGTCATAGCCTATTAAGCTAGTCTGGCTCCTGTCCACACTAAAAAAGGCTGCAATACCACACAAAAAAGGGAATTATTTTCATTTTTAGGTAAAAATATGAGATCATTAGGAGTGTCCTAACACTATACTATAACAAAATGTGAAAAATTTCCAGACACCTTGCATCTCGTTTCCATTTAGCACTGTGAAACCAAATTCTTTATTTAATCATCTAAATAAGAAGCACTTTTAATCTGTAACTTAATTGTCAGTTGGCAATACATGTGCTGGAATTTCTTCAAATAATACTTTGAAAGAGATAATAACGGGTTTTGTCCCCAAGTGTCCCAGATGCATTTCAGTAGCAAGATATTTTTTCAGAGAATCAATCTCTATTAATCTATTTATTTCTAAGTGCATTCACTTTAAAATGTTCAGATTTAGTCTGAGATTCCCACAGCATTCTCCTGGTGAAACGGTGCTTCCACGGTGCGCTGTTTACCTGGAAAAAAACTGTGAGGATGGCCACCAGAGAGTGGTGGTGGATAGAGTTACATCCAGCTGGGACCACTCAGGTGGGGTTCCTCAGGGTTCAGTTTTGGGGCTGGTCTTCTTCACTGATACCCGGATGAGCAAGTCCAGAGAAGGGCAATGGAGCTGGTGAAGGGTCTGGAGCAGAAGTTCTGTGAGGAGCGGCTGATGGAGCTGGGGATGTTTATCCTGGAGAAAAGGAGACTCAGGGGTGACCTTATCACTCTCCACACTGCCTGAAAGGAGGGTGTACCCAGGCAGGGGTGAGTCTCTTCCCCAGGTAGCAAGTGACAGGGTGAGAGGAAATAGTCCCTAGCTGCCCCAAGGAAGCTGCCCCAATTCTAGAGCATTGGAACAGACTGGAACAGGGAAGGAGTGGGTGGAGTCACCATTCCTGGAAGTGTTTTAAAAATACCTGAATACTGCCCTCGAGGACATGGTTTAATGGTAAGCATAGTGGTGGAGCTACATTGATGGCTGGGCTTGATGATCTTAAAAGTCTTTTCTGTCTATGATTCTGTGATTTTCCATGCTTAGTCTTCTTAGAAAAGAGGTTTCTTTGTGACTGAGGGGTGAATGTCTGATGAGCATCTGCTAAGGTCTTGATAAGATAAGGAAACCTGAAAATGTGTCTCAGTTTCAATAATTTAAAAGCAAGCTGCTAGATGTTGGTTTTGTACATAAAGAAAAACCACAGCATTCTACCTTTGAAACTGATAGTCCCATATCAGCCATGCACCAGCTTCAGGTTGATGACACACATAAACAAATTAGAAGTGATTGTACACTTACTTCGGCTATTTTCAGCAAAAGTAAAGTGAAAATTGAAACAGAATATGAAGTATGAATACCTTAATTATGTTTCAGTACACATTCTCCCTCTTTGTGCAGGCCAGCCTTTCTTGGGTTTGACTTTTTTGACCAGCAGCTGACAAATTGGAAAGATATGTTCTGTTTTGTGTAAATTTAATTTTTTTAAATTTAAAATTTAATAGAAATTAACTATACTTTCAGTCAGACAGTTATTGTTTGTGATGGTCTAAACCTCTCATAGCCCAGCTGAAATGTTCACCACACAGGTTTTAAATAAGTCATTTTCTAATTCAAAATATGCTCAGCTGCTGCAGCTCAAGCTTCCCAAATACAATGTTATATCTGACCCTCTCAAACAAAAATAGATTTTCTGAAAAAGCAAATCACAAATGAAAAAATTGTTTCCATCTCACAGCAGTAGCAGAATTTAGCTTCTCAATATCAAGGGCTCAGGAAATCATGGGTGTTTGACATCACATGTTCCAGCCATTTGTCTTTTTCAGATATATTTTTACTACCTATATCAAACTGACTGTAAAATCACAGGTGACAGGCTGTAGCAGAATTATCTTCAACAAGGAATACCCTAATTCAGTTACATTTTTGATGTGAGGTTTTTGGTGTGGTTTTTTGGTGGTGGTGTGTTTTTTGGTTTTTTTTACTGAAAAGGAGAGGGTTAGTTACAGAAGAAATAAAAATCTCAGTCGGGATTTTTGTAACTGGGGATGCCTATGGTTGCCACAAATCTTCTGGTATGCCAATATACAGAACACCATTGTGCCAGCATTGTTCAGTAGCCTTCATTCAAATCACATTTTCAGAGAAAGCTTTATGGACCCTAGATCATCCATGGCACTTCAGAAAGAAAATTAAATTAGGACATTGAAATGCTCTTAATCAGGACCCCAATGAGTGTCTTTGCACCCAGACTTTCATTTGGAAGTTTAATATTTTCCCCAAGAATGTAGTCCATGCCACCACTGCTGTCAGTGAAGAGAGAGAGCTTGCAGCAGGGCTAATCATTTCATCCCAGGATCAGTGTCTGAGAAATAAATCACTAATGCATCTTCACAACTGGAGTAATGTTTCACTCCAGAGGCCCTCATGATGCACTTGCTGATTTCTTTTTTTTTCTTTTTT
>VWZP01002847.1:300279-406829 GCA_013396995.1 Dicaeum eximium
TTTTTTTTTTTTTTTTTGTTCTCCTTTGGAAAGGATTTTACCTGAAAAATATACTTTTTAAATGGGAAAATGTAGATTGTACCAGCCTAACCGCTGGAATTTATCCTTANGCAGAAGCTGTTTAAAGATAATCATTCACCTCCATTGCAAAATGAAGCCCGTCAGGATCACCTGTTTTCATTCTTCAGTATCTGGATCTTGCCCCCAACACTTGTCTGATATGATAGTTCTGGTTCCCTTAAGCTGTCTGTTTCTCGGGGAAACCAGTGAAAAGTATTTTCTTGCCCTGTTATCTTCCTCAAACACAGACCTCTCCTGGAACCTGAAATACATGGAGAGCCTGCCCTTGAACTCACAGTCTGCAGCAGCACTAGCATGTGTTAGTTTTAGCAGCATTGGGCTCAAATTCTGAGTAGGTGTTCTGGCATATAAATAATATGGGTTGGTTCTCCATGACAGTCCTGTGGCTGCTTCTGTTAGTAAAACACCCCCAAAAAGCTGAATGATCAAACAATGGTTCTAAGAAAGGGTAGGTTAAAGGGTATCAGGTTTTCCTATGAGAGGTATGTTAATATCTTTTTCTAACATGATGCAACACTTTCATGCTGAGTATAACAACTAATGATTTGTGCCTGAGCAAGTAAAATGAGGCTTAGCTGTGTGGAACTTGCCATTCAAAGAGTTTTGTATATATCATGAATTCTGGATCCTGAGATACATTTTGTGTCATTGCAAATTAGTGTTCTATGGGTTTTTTTTAAGATCCAAACATATTCTCACTAAACCATAGCTAAATATCTGTGTTTCTTTCAAAAGAGTGTTGTTCTGCTCTTCTTAAGGAAAACTGATTCCTAGTAGCAAAACTGATTTAAAAGTTGATAATCACCTGTGCACATCAAACATCATCAGTGTTTTTGACATAAGAAAAAATCAGCATATTTATTCAAATAACATCTATGTTGCTCCTCAATTCTGTTACCATTCTATTTGTATATGAGGAACCATGCTTCAGTTTCCAAATGTAGCCTGATAGGAATTTCACAGGAAAGCATTGCAAACAATTTATGAAATCACTGGGGTTTTTTATTGGCTGTGATTCCATTTTAAAATAACATCATACCATTTACCCACATCATGCAGGAAAAAATACCAGGAAAATAACAAATTAAAATCACATTCACAATGTCTCTACTTTAAATCATCCTCAAGTACTGCATGCATCTGAAAGAAAGCTGGGGAGCATTTCTACTAGAAAATGCATGACTAAGTTAGATTTTGCTCTGTGTGTGTGAAAGAGAAAGAGAGAAACAGGCAATTTTTTAATGACAGTACTGAAACATTTTACTAACTCAGTGCATGAAGAAACAGATATCTTGATAACATATATTCAGAACAAATACAGACAACTTTCAGATACAGAAGACATTACATTTAGATCACAACAGCTAATTTCTAACAATGCTTGTTCTAGCACAAAAAGCTTGGCAGAAAAGATGTATTCAGCAGCACTGGTATGGTCTTTCTTGATGAAGGAGAGAGGCTGGGAGGGATCTAAGCCAATGTATGATACTTGAAACATAGACAGAGGAACTCCAAAGTGATTAAGCACATGATCTTATACTTTGTTTTATTCATTTTAAACACAAGTAGCATTGATAATTAATATTGCAGTCTGATTTCATATGGCTTTCTCTACATATAAATGTGAGTTCACAAGGTCAATGGCAAACTAAATCATTTACCCTCCAAATGAGAAGGCCCTTTGACTATTTTTTTACTAACCTGTAAGGTCTTGGAGTTGTGAGGGAAAATGACTGCAGTGTCTAGCCAACAACCTTCCTGTGTAAATAAAATCTAGTTATAAAACTAAAACACCTCATTTACCTGAGATTGAACAGACCAGTGATGCAAATAAAATAATGTCATTAAAGACAAAAAGATATTCAGAATCCAAACAATGAACCATGCTTCTCTTTGGTCTCTTGTTTAAGTGCTTCATCACCTGCTTGAGTGCCAAGGGAAAAAGTGTGTGAGACAATGCTTCTGACTTCCACACACGAGTCAAAGGTGTCTGTGTCCCTTGTTACCAATCTGAGTGGGAAGGGAAATAGATGGGCAGAAGAGGAGGGAGAGTGCCTTGCTCCGGAGTCTGTTCAGCATGGCTTAGGCACTTCAGGACAACGGAATGACTTGAGGAGAGGCCCACTCTCATGCAACATGCCAAAAGTTATGTGAGGCACAACCAAGCAAAACCTATCCAGTACCTGTGGTAGATCTTCTGTCATGTTTCTTATGGTAAGAAAAGCAAAATGGGAACTATCAGCTCACACCTGGATGAACTCTCTGCTGTTAATGGCAAAAGGGCTGGTGCAAGTGTGGCCAGTTGAGATACAGAAGTGATGAAATGGCTGAGCTGGGAAGCTTCCACAGTGAAAGACTCAGTAAACACTATTTAATAAACTACCTTCCCTTTCCCTCCTGCTTTGTAAGCCTGGAATGAGGCCTACCAGACTGAGTATAGTGATCCTACGGTCCCTCTTCAGGGGCCATAGGAATCCAGATGTTCACACAGCTCAGGAGGTCAGCTCACAAGGGCAGTATTTTTAGTGTTCTGAGCCCAGGGATAGCACTACCTGCTTAAGAAATTTGAGTACAATCTTCACAAGATTCTGCCTTAGACCGGTCATTCAATGCCACAGCTGCTGAGGTACAATTATCTAAAATGGTACCAAACAGTCTTCCTTACTCTCTTTTCTCCCCATCTTCTCTGATTTCCTCACCTTCCACAGATGTGTGCACAAACATGTACGTCAAGCTGCCAGAGAGACTGTGAAAACAACCAGCACTAACATTCTGCTAGGCAGGAAATTCCGATCTTACATCAGGAACAGTATTTTGTTGGATGAGGAAGGGAATCAGTAATGGGCATTAGGGAAAGTCCAGCAAGCAAGTGGTAGAGAAAAGCCAAAGTAAAGTGGAATAAGCTTGTCTTCTCATTTGTTTGTTTGTTTGCTGAGTTCTCCAGCACAAGGCCAGGGGAATATAGGAATGAACGTTTTCATTTTAGCACAGGCACATTTCTGCTGGTTCTACTTATGTATTAGAGGATGTGTGCCACAGAGATTAACCAAGGCAATTCAAAAGTATCGATGTCTGTATATCAGTGATCTAGGTTAGGAGATCTACCGACCATGAATGGCTGAAACAAAGAGCCAGGCTCTTCTTTTTAGCTTTCAGGGATGTTAGATGCTCCGTACCAGAGCATCAAAATTAGCTGCTTCCCCTGTGACAGACGGTTTCCAATTTTGTGAGATTTACTTAAACAGCCTCAAATAACTAGTTGCTGAATGTGCATGGGGTGAGTAGGACACTCTTCCTAGAAAATGGTAAATTGTTCAACATTACCATGCTGTACCCAAGCACTGATTCATAGAGTATTCTGGGTCATTAAAGTCTCAGGAGGGAAGCAGTCATCTTGCTTTAAATGAAAGTTAGGCGGAAAACTGTCCCACTGACATTATCCAAATGAGTAAAACCTGCCTTCTCTTTCCTCTGGATAGCCCTTGGCAGGTTGTATATGAACAAACAAGTCTTGTTCAGAGATCCAGCCTGAAACAAATTCCATCTTTAGTAACTTCTTCTGACCTATATATCATTCCAACCTCTTCAGCCTCCACCTTGGATTCAATAGAAAGTTATGTTTGAAATTATTTGAGAAGAAGCAAGGACTATAATGCCTGAATAAAAATTGTGCAAGGAAGGCATACTATATTTATTCTCTCTCAAAACACTCTTTTCCTATTACAACAGATGCTACTGGAAAGAACAGAGCTCTCATTCTCAATTCCTTAACCATGGTACAGATTTCTTCTACTTACCTGGAAAGGTGATAAGTGTCTTCTAAAACATCTTATTCAGGATAATATTGAGATATTTGACTAAACTCAGTTACACTGAGCCAGTGAAAAGAAGATCCATTGAAGTAAAATGCTTAATCTAGGTGCATAATGAAGTGTCTGATATTATCCTCCTTTTCGTTGCCAGCAGAAAGAGTGTATTTGCTTTCAAATCTCATCCATGTACTTAGGAAATTTTTGTTTTGATTTTTCCAGGACAGGGACAAGCAATGCTAGTTCTGCCAGCCAAACCCTGATTCTCCTCACAAGATTGTGAGGCTGAGATGGCATGACACTCACACAGCATTGACTACAGAGACCTAGCCATGAAATTTTGCCAGATGCAAAATTTCAGGATTAGCTCTTCAGATGACAACCCAGACACTTGATTATGAAGACCTGTGTTCAAAATAGGCCTATATATGTATTGAATCTATGTAGGTATTAGCAAGACAACATCTTCCATAGAATTTGGATTATTTTATGCAATTATGTGATATCTACAGTGTTTCATTGGGGAGACCTCTGTACCCGTGTCTGCAAAAGGCCACAAAGATAATGGTGAGAAAAAAAATCTTCTCCCACCCTGCTGGCATCAAGGGATACCACACACTTCTGTAATATTAATTAGCTCCTGCACAGCACTAGAGAAGCATCCTCACTTTATGCCTTTATAGTAGGTTGAGATTGAAACCAACATTTTACGGGTGCAGAATCTCAGTGGGGCAGAAAATAAGTGACCTCCCCAAGGCAATGCAGTAATTTAGCACAATAAACATCATGGATATTTATGGATCTGCCATGACTAACATTCGGGCCACCGCACACTCCCACACACTGCAGGAAAGTTTGGGCAGGACACAGCCACCACAGCATGCTGGAACCCAAATGTCCAACCCACGAGCACTGCTGGAAATGGGGTGGCTGAATATGGCAGAAAGAGGAAGATTGGTTAAACAGAGCAGCAAATACCCTTGTCATTGGCTTCAGAGGGGTTGGGGGGTCCTCTACCAGAGCACTGTGCACCCTTCTATGCTTTCAGCTCTCCACATGTCAAGTGCCTGACCAATTTTCTTATTCAAGGTAAATTTATGGCTAATTCCCAAAGTAACATGACTCTTGCTTAGATTCTGAGGCATTTAACTTCTATAGCATCTGAGGGCAGATGACTCACTTCTTCCACAATTCTGAGTGATGTCAGCTGTGTAAGTCATGCATGATTTACTTCCAAACGATCTTTTATTTATGTCACAGATGGAATTAAAACAGAAAAGCTCTGCTTCCATGGGAGAACTGAGATATCCCTTCTGAGAGCAGGTGTGCTGAACAAAAAATGGCTAATGTGACCCAATCAGTAGAAACATTATAATAATGACTAATTAATATCAATAATAAAAATAAGATAATTTTAAAAATTAAAGAGGCCACTGTTCATACTTAGTGAACACTCCTTCTTGCATTGGATGGAAATGAGATTGTTCCTTTTCTATGTTTGATGTGCAGTTGCCTTATTTAACATACATAGTACTATGGCTTATAATAAAAGTTGTGTAGTCTGCAGCTTTGTAATCTTTACATCCATTCAGAGGCATCTACTGGATGTGACTATGTACAAAATTAAGGAATGGATGAGTCTTGGGCTGGAGGAAAGGGAGAGAGGCAGTTGGAAGGGAATGGGAAGCGAGGGGACTCCTAGTGAGCAGTAGAGGGCAGAGGTGGGGAGGGCTGCGGGGTGAATGGCAAGATTGTAAATCCCCATTGGGCAAAAGAGAAATCCTTTGCAGTACTGTTAATGCCCACCTAACAGTCTGCAGCTATTACTTCTTGAACATGTCCTGCAGGGGCCCTGGTAAGTATTTGATGACTGTGTCTAGGATACTCTCTTCTTCTTCCTCCTCCTCATCCCCACAGCCAGGAGGGATCGCCTTCTTTGGGCGTGTCAGACTCCCTTCAGCGTTAGCTTCCAGTGCAGCCTGGGCCTCTGCTTCCTTTTCTTCCTTCTTCTTTATCCCATACTGCAGGGGAGAGATAACACATTGTCTGAATCATAACATGAAAAATAACACATCTACCGAGCAGGATAGCTGATGAAGCCAGCCATTGCATGTGGTGCCTCATATTCTGCAGCAAGTACATCATATATTCTCATTTTGCTCTTTTACACAGACAGTAAAAATATCCATACTAACAACCCTCCACTAAGTATAGCCTGGTGGATGGATAGCCTTCACAAGACAAGATGCTGAGATCACTCAGAAGCAAGTACAGGAGGGGAGAATCTGGAACTATGCAGCTGTGGATTTCCAGCAAAGAGAGCATAAGCTCTGTGTTCATAAGGTGTTAGGGTGGCATTCTACTGATGTTGATCCTACTCTTTTCTGTTAACAAGTCTGATGCTCAGGTCCATCATCCTCAATGATTTTGAAAGTCCATCTGCAGCATTTTATAGTTTATAGATGTGGCAAAACTTCAGGGAAAAACTAGTTACCAACAAAAGAAAGCAAACGGGTCAGGACAGACAGGGTGGCAGTGAAGACAACAGTTTTAGATATTCCCATGTGGGACATATCCTATAACATTCATTCCCACTCTTTATATAAGTGGGACAGAAAGACCTCTGTGAAAACAAACCATCATGAGAAAATCAGCTGACTCATACTGTTTGAAGAAAAATACACTGAACTCTGTGAGTAGAATGGGTACTTGAAATTTGCTACTTCCACTAAGAATTAGCAGCATGCTACTAAGATATTACACGAGTAACCAAAATCTCATTTTATGATACTACATTCAAGAGGCTAGATTTAATACAGGACTAAACATATGCAGAGATTAAGGTGATACACTTAAAAAAAATCAGCTTAAACTGTCACATCCAAATCTAGAGCAAGAAGTCTATCTGCAAGCTGTCCTCTGTATCATCAAATCATAGAATGGGTTGGCCTGGAAGGTGCATTTCAAGGCCATCTAGTCCAGGCAGTGAGTAGGAACATTTGCAGCTAGGTCAGGTTGTTCAGAGACCTGCTGTGTTTATTCAGATCAATTCAAATTTCTCAGACTGCTTCCACTATTTCTGACGGTAAATGGAGGTTAAACTTTCTCGGTACCACGACTGTGATGCAAACTCAGGAAGTGTTCCGTTTGTCAGTGCCTGGTTGTGCTTCAAAGAGGCCAGCTGTACATTTCAAGGATGCTTGTGGTCCCCAAGCTCACAGCTCCCTGTCTGGCAGCAATATTCTTCTGCTTATCCTCTTTAACTTTTGAAAATTCACCTTAATGGCTGCTGATTATCAGCTCCTCAGCCACCAGTCACCTTACAAGCACCTGCACAATCGCTTACAATCCATGTTGCATGAATACACTTGAAAAGAACATTGAAAAGAAAATTAAATATGATTTCAAAAACATCGAAGAATTAAGTTGGTACCATGTACTCAGTATTTTCAAGTACCAATAAAACCTTACTGCTGAATAGACATAAATTAGATGCTATTTTCATTATTCTTTCTTTTCATTTTTTCTACTTCTAAGATTAGTACAAATTGTTAACCAGTAAAACCAAAAGTGCGCTGCCGCATTCATGACTTTCTGATTTCAGAGGGCTGTTGGGTGTGACTTTTCCTCCTAAATATTTCTGAGCAAAGGCATTATTTTTGATTCCTTTCTCCATCATCATTTATATTTAAGATGACAGCCTGCAAAGTTGAAAGCAGTGGCTTCAAAACACTAGTTCTCTAAATCAATTCTCTCATGCCAAAATGTTCCTTAGGGACATTTGTCTTATGATTTTTATACACCAGGGTGCTGGTCACACCTGATTTCATGGGAAAGATATTAAAGACAAATTATATCTTCATTTACATGTGAGACAAAGAAAGAATTTGACCAAGCTGTAGTTACAGGGCTGTACACCACAAAGGAGATTAAACTCAATTTAAGCAAAATTTTAAAGTACTGTCTTCACATGAAATCGTTTGGGTGAAGTCAACAAATAATTTTTTAAAACATGACTAAAAATAATCTTTCTGGTGCTCTGGTTTTCCCAAGGATAGGAAATACTTCATTACTTCCAAAAAATTTGAGGGATGAGAATAGTTTCATTTTTACTCAAGGCTCCACCCCAAAAAATTTAATATCAGAAGTTGTATCATTACCTGCTTGGCCTTCAGTCACATATGCATGTCTTATACTATATGCAGAATTATGGACCTAACCCAGGAAGATACTGAAACATTTTTAGTATGTGCTCCCTCTTGCCACTCCTAAAGTCATTACTCCACAGCCACATGGGGATTGTTGTCACTGGGTCATGTTAGAGAAATGCCATCAGCCTGGAGTCCTCAGTCATCAGGTGGGAAGAGTAGGGAAAAAATACCCAGGCCCTTGGCTTAACCCACACTCACTGAGTGCATGTCAGGAAAAGACCAGACTAACACACTAACATAAAACATCAGCCTCCTCCCCATCTCTTTTCTTCCTTATTCCTCCAGTTTTTCCACAAGACAAAGTGGGTGGATGAACTAGAAACACTCTGGAAATTTGGTCTATTGACAGTAAGAGTGTCAGGGAGTAGAGGCCTGTTGAGACAATGGGATGTGCAGCCCAAAATGTGAACCTATCCTAAATATAGTTACAATTCCTTAAGACAAGCTGACAGTTTCTACGAAAAATGAACATGTTTATCTAGAAAATATCTAGGCCATGGAATGAATAAACACTAATATCATTAAGACATTTGCAGAAGTAATGCCCTATCTTTGGGTCAGGACTGGAACTGACTCTGCAGGAAGACAGCAGCAATCAATGGGCAAGGGAATGGTTTTCCTTGGATGAGATTTGGAACTGCCTACTTAGAAACAAGTGATTTGTCTGAAAAAGCTAAACAACTACAAAAGGAAGTTTGTAGGGGATACAAAGACAATAGAGACTATATGGTGGGCCAGAGAAGTCAGGAAACAACTCTTTCCCCTCAGGGTGCTTGGAGAGCTTGAAATTGGACCTCAGTCCAACTATTGCTGCATATGAGATAATACTGCAGGAAATAATACTGTGTATCACATAACACTGAGCTTTATCTTCTGGGAAATGTGAATTATAGTGGTTACACCTCTCTTCAGGGAACTGTATTTCACAGTGGTTTTGCACAGCTGCAGGTAGTACTGAATCTATGTCTAAACAGCTGTGGCAGATACAGCCATCTTTGGCATTACTATTTTATTTACTAGCTAAGGTTTGAAAAGCTACTGAGAGATTTAAATTCTTATTCCTTATCTTGCTTCCTATAAAAGTTATAGAAGTCCATACTAACAGCTCTGTCTGTTAAATTTCATCCATATTCTGAACCTCAATACAAAAAAGAAACAAAAAATTCAGCCAGACTTCAAAGCATACAGTTAGAAAAATCACTGAAAGGGCAACATGCACACCATTTTATTCCAAGAGTTAACTTGACACCAATAAGTGTTTTTCTTAGAGACTCCAACTACTGAAAACCTCTCACCTGTTCTAGACCTCAACTACCCTTTGCAATTAAAGTATTTCTCCTCACATCTAATGTGATTTGTCATTAAATGCCTTAAAAAAATCTGGAAAATATGCAAGCTACTGCAAAAATATTCATCTTTCATCTGTTCTTTTGGACATTATTTATCAATTGTGAAAAGCTTTTATTTTTCTATTCCATTACCAAAGAGAACACCAGCCCAATTTAGATATTTCCATCATTAATGCATGGAATTTTCTGTCAGGAATATACGTAGAATTGAAACAAATCAAGAGCAATAGGTAGAGTTCAGCACTGGCCTTTAGTTCCACAACTGTGAGAGTCTAGGGTATGGAAACAGACTCCTTTTTTATTTGATTTGTACAAACTTGGAAGACTTTCTACATGCTTTCTTTGGTCTCTCTATGAGTGAACAGGCTGTCAAATACAGGAGGTGAGGGTGCTGAAACCCAGAGTCCCAAGTACACTATTGTCAGCACTGTTTAAAGCACAGAGCCTACTTTGCTGTAGGTCTGTCAAAAAATGTGCCCTGGCTTTTCTTCCACCTCAAATCTGCTGATTTTTTTGTGCTAAATTTGGCTTTTTTTGCTTGTTTGTTTTTCTTGGTCTGCGTGGGGGGGGAAGGGGTGTGCGTGGGGGCTCTGTGTGGAGTGAGTGTAGGTGTGGGCATTTTCTTGTCCCTACATGCTGCTGCAGAGCTCTGCTGACCCTGACAATGTCTCAGTGGAAGACAGCTGATTAATAATGGAAAAAAAGAAGGCAAAGTCTGGCAACCACAGTCCTAAACTACATTGTTCAGTTGTGTGTGAGCCAAACAGGAGCAGAGCTCAGGAGTGAGGTGGCAGAGAGAAGGGAGGACAATCAGGTAGAGGGCACTTGAGGTGCAAAGCCAGGGCTTCATGTCTCCTGGAAAAGATGTTCCAAAGCCATTTCCTTGGGAGCTGTCAGAGTTTTTCAGGCAGTTTTCCAGTAGCAGTTATTTGTTAACCTCGCTCATGTGCTTTGAATCCTTTTCCCATCCAAGGTTCCATCTCCCTGTAAGTTCCCTGTGGCTACACATGCCTTGCTACTCTGTGCTAGCCCAGGCTTTCAGCTCTGTCAAAATCACAGCAATTCTTCCTGCATGACCTGTCTTGTTTCAGGTCTCCCAGTATGCTCTTCAGTCTTATGCCCCTGTTTCTCTCAGGGGCCTCCCACAGCAAACACAGTGGCCTAAAGGTTTTCTCTTGCACCACAAACACAAATCAGATGCAGATTTCAAAGGGTTCATCTGATCTTCATCTCCTCCTATCAGCATCTTCTTCTGGTGACACTGGGTAAATTAGCAGTCTTTCCTTCTCCTCCATGGCAGTATTGCTGCCTGAGAACCCCACCCCTGGTTCCAATTAGCTGTGGAACTGCAGAACAATCCTATGAGAATACCCAGTGCCTCAAGCATCCAAGAGTAGTGCTACCCTAAACAATATATATGAAATTTGCTTTTCTGCTGCTCCACAACAGATGGAGTGCAAGATAAAGCACTGCTCTCTGGAGGGGATCAGATCTGTCCAAAACAAGCCTTGTTTGTTTAGCTGGATTGAAAACAACATCATATCTGTTCACTGTTGCTGTTTAAGTGAAAACCTTTTTTTCTTTTTCTCTGTGTTTACAAATATGTTTATTTTGTTCCTTTTGTGTGTGCAGCATCCATATTAAAACAATGCCTTTCTGCAATATGGTTAGCCTCAGTGAGAGGGAAAGAGGTCTTGAAAGCTTCAGGAATGGAGATAATTAAATTACTGATGACTAGCGAAGTTCTTCCACTTTGTAGTCAGAGAAGAAATCTCCAGAGTAAGCAGACAATATCTGACTCATGAAGAAGAGCATAGGATCAGAGGCTCCAAAATACTGATTTTAGGTACTTGGAGGGTGGACTGAAATCAGTGCACTGACTCATGACCACAGGGTCCAAGATACAGTGCATACAGTACATGTAATTCTAAACCTCTTGGATCCTGTGGAAATATTTCTCCCCCAGAATCCAACTTGCAGCTCCAGTTAAGAAAATCTGGGTCAATTTTACTCTTCAAAGCAGTTAAGCAGGATAAGAAGAAAGAAAATTTACATATTTCACAGTAACAACTGCAGTTTAATTGCTCATAGGTGACAGTGAAAGTTTAGATTTGCTCCATGATCACCAAGATGGGGTCAAACTGCAGAAGGTCCCCACGAGAACAGAGGCATTTTCCAGTGACACAGAGCAAGTGTGCTCCTAGCCAAAGCAGGCTATGATTTTTTGTGTTTACAAAGCCTACATTTAGTTTTCCAAAAGAAAAGCTTCCCAGAAGCCAGCGTCAGATCCTGGAAATGGATAAATGCAGTTTGAAGTAAATGCAGTATGAGTCTGGAAGAATTTATGTTATAGCTACATATCTGATAGCATAAATAAATCCATAGTTATATCTTTATGTGTGTGCAATGTAAGATCAGAACATGGAGAATAAGATGCTTATCCTTCTTCCTGCCTCCTGCATTTATTTCCTTTGCCAAATGAAAGCCTTTCTTTTAGTATCAGGCTGGTACAATTATTTCCCCAGGATACTGAAGCAATTTTGATTAGACACAACTATTTCTTTTCCATAGCCTGTGTTTGCCACATGTGACAGCTCTTTTTTGTTTTGGTTCCTATTTGGTCTAGGTTTTTTGGGTTTGCTTTTATTCTTGCATTACTAAATCTTAGTTTGAAAGCTCTAGTCCAGTCAGTATGTTTTTACAAGAACCTAATGCAAGTGCTCCAGATAAGGAGCAGCTCACCACAGGATGAGGAGTAATATTTTTTCTTGGAGTGCAAAGCATGATGAAGATCCAGATAACTGCCAAAAGAAATATAGCTTGTTCTCTCCAGGGCAATAGAGAACTCATTGTTAGCTCATGAGGCTTAAAAACTAATTATTATCCTGCCTTGCTAGGTTTGGTCTTGGTGGGGCTCAGCATTTCATTGCCTTATTGATCACAACCCTTTCTCAGATTGGAGCTTGAAGCCAGCTGAAAATTCAGTGGTTGAGCCCGAAGTGGCTGATTCATTTTAAGTTCAGCTTTCAGTAGGTAAACTGTGTGAGCTCTCTGCATCTCATCTCTGCAAAACCTAGGGAAGCCATGAAAGGAAGATTTTTTAAAAAACAGTTTCTTACTATCGGTTTTGTTTCTAGCATATTGCTAGAACATTCATCTGTACACATATCATCTATAGCTATTATGAAACTTTAGGTACTCCTTGGCCTTCTGTAGTACACTAAAAAGTGCTCATGAACACGTAGGGTGGTGTTACCAGCAAAGTAAAAGAGCTCATCACAGCAGAGCAAGAAGGAATTTAGGATTCTAGAAGTGGTACCCTCGTACGTGACTGAAAGTATGCTCCAGGTAAATTTTGTGTTCCCTAGTGTAGTTCAGCACTGTGAAGGGCAGTTGCATTTAATTGTAGTCTTCTATCAGACAGTAGTTTTGAGGGAAATTTAAAAGATCATTTTCTATCTAAAAAAAATTCAACCGATCATAAAGATAGATTATGACACCCTAAAAAAAGAAAAAATTAGAATAGAGAAATTAGAATAGAGGCAGCGAACAGGCCTGGGTATAAAAGTAGCACTCATACCACCAAGAATTTCAGGAACTAATCTGGGAGGAAAAAAGGCCCTTAGACCAACATTTAGGTATGAATTTGCAATTTTTCTCAGCTTTCTGTGTGACCATATGGGACACAATTAATTTCTTCTTGATGAACACAGAGTTTAAGTAAGATATACCCTTCTAAAGGGGCTACACTGAGTCTGCTCTGAAACACAGTCATTACTTCCTCAGTAACATCCCTGTGTTGATAGGATGAATTTGGCAGGACAATAAAATGCTTCAAACTTCTCAGTGAGAATTTTTTTTAAGTAACCTACAGCAAAGTTGTAAATGCTGATTTTGTTGACAGCACAAGATAATGTAATTCAGAAATAGTAAGAGATCAGGAAAGATTAGTTAGGTGATTATCTTTAGTCCTTGCTTTGAGACTATTTAATTGTTGTCATCAATTCCTTGGGGATTCTTCTGTGTGGAATAAATCTTGCCATTGCAGCTAGGATCTAATTAGCACAGCCACCCTGCCAGTACATTTGTGGAGACCAAGGCATTGTCACAAACTCTGAGCCAAGACTCAGTAAAATCAAAGGTAGTTAATCAATTAGTTTCAAACCTTTGACACACTCTTGCCTCTGAAGTACAAAGAGTATTTCTCAATCCCATTAACTGGCAACAGAAGTGAGAACTCTGACATCAAAATGCTTTAAAAATAGGAAGAAAACTTTTGACATCCAAAAGTGCAAGTAGGAAATTATGAGTGTTAATTCACATGCTGCAGCTTTTCAGAAGGACATGAAAAATGTGACGCAAGTCACTTCTTTCTCTCTAGCCCTTTTGGAACTGGCACACCAGCCTCTTCCTTATGTAATTCAAAGTAGTTTCCTTGCCTCCCAAGAAACTAAAGAAGACATGTTTGTAGTGAAGGCTGGTAAGGGAAAATATCCAGTTCATCTTAACCATCCAACCAAATAGCAATAATGGTGTTGAAGTGGGAGACCCACTCAGCCTGTATAGTGTTGTAAGGTTGGGTTGCTGAAGCAATGAAGAACCTGAAAGTTGAAAACCTGAAGAACTGTTTTCAACTGTAAACAGCCATGGCATAAAAAAATCTGAGACCATTGCAACTGCAAGCAACTAGCTTGGGCTGACAGCTCAAAGCCCATTCTAGAGATGAGGTGCATGTTTTTTATTTCCTCTATGTGGAATTAGCTGTTGAGCTTTGCTCATCCTTTCTCTTGGCTGGCCATGGTCAGAGAACAAATGTTCTGCATTGTCAGGGATATGTGAGCAGGGCCAGAGCCCATGGAGCTCACAGCCCACATCAAGCTAAGAGCTGTACAGCAGAAGGGGGAGATGAACCTTATGTAGAAGAGCTTGCTGTCTCTACTGTACATTTCTCTCATGCATACTTTTGTTCTATGGCAACAAGGCAAAGGCATTTCATCTCCTACTGGCATCCATTCACTAAAGTACCAAAAGGAGCCTTTTCAAAGGCTCTTTAATAATTTTAGCGAATTTCAAAAGTTCTCGAGGTCTTGTTGGAGTCTCCAGTTTTTCTTGCCCTCTCCATATATGCAGGACCTGGTAGCAATTCAGACAGAAGGGTATGAAACAGCTGAAGTGTTAACCTCTCAGTGCATGGAAGCATTCATCTTCTGGACACTGAGTCAAGAAAAGAGTAAAAAGCCCATTTTCTTTCTTTCTTTTGATCTAACAGGGTGGGGATTTTCTGTCTCAGTCGTGAATGGAATGCAAGCAGCATGGTGGATTTTTGTTGTGCCCATGTCAAAAAGGAGCAGTTCAAAGAACTTGCTTATGGGCTAATTGGTACCCAGCCATGCCCATCTTATCCTCTGCAAGCTAGGCAAAGGGAAGCTGTCTATTTTATTTTTATATTGTCTGAGCACCTTGATGTCATTAATGAAACTTCCAGTAGCTGGGAAGCAGGGGAAGAGGACAGAGAGACCTTAAATCACACCTTGGATGACCTCCAGGGGCAAGGAGTGTTGGAAGGGAACACATCAATAACTGAGCCTGCACATAAATGTGACTGTGCACATCACCAACATGCTCAGCTGATTATGCTGTTCTGTATCCCAACCACTATTTAGTACCTTCCCATCATAAAATACCTCTGCATGCCTAGCAAAACCATAAGCCACTAGGACTCCTATTACTTAAGAAAGTTACATTGCTTCAGGCCATTAATGAACAATTATTCTTCAAATGTAAAAAAGGAGTAATTAAAAAGATAAAGTAAGAATACACTTGACTAGTTTTTTTGGGATCACATGAGCTCTTTTGGGTCAGCTGGTTGGGGTTTTTGGCCAAAGCCTCAGCCTTTTTGGTAATGGCCCTAGTTATCCAAATTGTTGCTAAAACCTGGAATCTTTTCATGTAACAGTTTTTGCTGAGAAGCTGGGAGAAAAGCCCTTTCAAATCTCAGTGTTTGCTGCCACAAGAGAAGTCCTGTGTTAGTGGAAGCATGCCTTTCACTAACAGTAGAGCTCTTTACAAATTACTACCATGCAGAAGAAGCTAGCACAAACTCAGTGACAAACCTGGGAACTCTGATACTGAGAGAAGGAACACTGTGGCCTTTGAAAAAAACCTGAAAGAAAGGGCTCTATGTGTGCAGAACAGAGAAGCCACCAGTAAGCTCAGCCCACACTAGAGCCTGGGCAGAACAAATAGAAAAAGTAGAAATATTTCTCTGTGTCTGAGCTGGCTGGGCTGCAGGAGTGAAAAGCGATGTTTTTTCACGCCCACTGATGGACAGGTCCTGGCACCATGACAACAGGTCAAGCAAGTATACCCTGTGATTACCCTTCAGATCTTGGTTAGCAGATGCTGATGTGTGTGAGTTCAGGTACTTATTGCTCTTGACCTTATGTGCTTCAAGGGTGGAAATCGGTCATCGGCAGGATTTTTGTCAAAGAGATTTATAGAGTGTGGGAGGGTAGGAAGTTTGCACATTGGCAAAAAACTAGTGTGCAGATTTTTAAGTTGGGCACAAGTTTCTAATTCTGGAGTACTCTCAAGAAGAGTGGGAAACATGGTGTGTATCTCTTTGCTGATAGAGAATCTCCCTTTTATTTATATATTCATGCATTCTCAACATCCTTACTGGTAACAGCTTGCCTGTCACTTTCCCAATGTGGCAGGTTCCTCAGCCCCAGTTCCTGCTCTTGTTTGACTTCCTTCTCACCACAGAAAGAAACTAGCCCCTCCCATTTATGTGTCAGAAGAAAAAAAGCGCAAGTGTTAGAGAGATACAGCCTCTGATTGTCTGAAAACAATGACATAGCATGATCATAGCCTGCTTGCTCTCTAGACTGCCCATCAATATTCCATCTCTACCTGCTTCCCATGGCAGCCACTGCAAGCCTGAGGACTCTGTGTTATTATTCAGCAATGCTGTGCAGAAGTATTATTTGTCTGGTTGTTCAGCCTTGTGTTTGGAAAATGACTTTTCTGGGGCACTAACTTCATCAGCCTTTGTCAGAGCAAGCGTGTGGCTCCCAGGAGAAGAAGGTGCCAGCTCATGCTGGAGGAGAGACAGAAACACTGCAGACCATGGAGAATATAGGAAGCAGAAAGATTATTTGCTTCAATTAATTTAATTAAGAGACATTAACAAAATTTTTCCACTTTGCCCTGTGGCTCTCCCTGTTTTGATATCATCTGAACAGTATATTTAAAACAAAAAGCAAAACTCCAGACACTAGGACAATTACTCTGTGAACCTTACCTTAGAAATGTGGGCCATTTCTACAGCAGAAGAGACAAAGTCTGGGAAGCTACAGTGGGTTCATATGTCCAGGGGGCAGCAGGGCTCTTATAGGGGTGGCCTCTCTGACAAGAATTCAGGGGCTGCCCTTTGCCAGCCACAGCCATCTCCAGCTCCAGAGAGAGAAACAGACTCCAAACTGGTTTAGGGCCATGACTAAGATTAACTAAGCTTCCTATTTAGCATGATGTTCTCCCATTTTGGGCACTCCTCTACACAAGGCATGATTCATTGCAATGAACCTGGCAATAGAAGACAAGGAGTGAGCACAGGCTCAATAGTTTGATAGCTATAAGTTAAGCGTCTGTCCAAAGCCCTTCTAGTCAGTGGGGAGAGGCAGATTCCATCCCAAGGTGTGCACCTGGGACATCATGCTCTCAGGTATGCATTTCTCCCTGCTGAGTACCAAGGAAGAAATTACTGCCAGCTCAGGTGGAGACAATGAACAGTTTGATTGCTAAAGGTTGGTAAGGCAAATTCATTGCTGAGCCTGGTTACCCCTATAATGATCCCAAATATTCCCAAACCTCTCTCCTCACCTGAATTCATCTCTCACTCTGATCTCTGTAGGTGCCCATTGTGTTTAGAAACAGGTACTTAATTAACCATTCTCATTCTGACTGATTCATTAAAACCAGAAAGAACTGAGATTCTTCTTCCATTTTCTCTCTCTCTCTCTGTCTCTCTCTCTCTCTCTCTTTCTCCCTCCCTCTGTCCCTCTCTCTCCCCTCCCCCCACCCCACCTCCTCTTAGGCACAATCCATTCCTTCGACAGAAATGGAAACAACCATAAATTTGGGTTCGGCTAATGAAAGCTGGTAATAGCAGCGAGATATTTCTTCCTGCAATTCTCATTTCCCTACAAGACCTTTTTATTGCACACCAAACACTTAGCTCTTTTTAAATGTAGTGCCTATCATTTCGAGCAGACCAAAGATCAGTGTCACTAGCTCTGATGACTAATACGAAAGACTTTCCAGAGAGTTAATGGGTTTCCAGTCAGGATAATATTCACTACCTGCCCAAAATTGTAATTCCAGCAGGGGAATGTGCAGTAGGAATAGATGAGCTCCAGGAATGTCAAAGCTTCATGTCCCACATCACTAACTATCCTGTTTCCCCCTGTAGTATGTGGACCTTTTTCAGTGATGCTGCTAAGCTGGTAGTTCCTTCCAGGAAAAGATCAAGGAACAAGCCTGGAATATTTTTCTCTGCATATCCTGAGCCACAGTAAGAGTCATCTTCCAGTGGCTCTTCACTTTGGGTTCTGACCTGCCACTACTGCTCTCCAATAATCTGAGGCCCTCACAGACTGTCTCCTTCAAAGGAGGTAGTAGGTCTTAAGCTTTTGATAGCTGCAGGGTATTTAAATCTCATTGGCTAGTCAGAGTTTTGGAGAAAATTTTTTGTTTCTGATGAGAATTAAGATATTGCTCCAAGAATGAGGTTTCATCAGGTGGCCCTTAGTGATAATCTGATGAAATAATGCCAGTAGCTGTGTTAGGACAACCTGTGAATTGAACACCATGTATGTTTCTTGCAGCAGAGGGGGGATAAGACTAAAAGTGAAAGGAATATTGGACAGAGTGTGTGAACGTTCGTAGTTGTCAGAGTCAAGTGCAGGAAGACAGGGCATAATGCTGTGTAAAAATATTATCCCCTTAGTATTTTTCTGGAATGTACCATCTAGAAGACTACAGTGACTTTGTCTTCCAGCCATTACATTAAAATTTTATAGCCCTGTCTCAGCATCCCAAGTCCTTTCCAGTCCTGGCACTCCTGCAGCAACTGTTTCCTCTACTGCAGAAGATTCAAATCATAGCATGGTCTTCTGCTGGGCTTTGAGCAGAGCAGTTGTGCTGTGGTTTGAACAATGGACCCCATTCAGGCTCCTTCCTTCCTGCCTCACAACGTGGCATAAGACTCAGATACATTCCTTGGATTCAGGATGAATAAGGAGGAAATTTGAAGTAGAAAATACAGATTTGTGGTAGAGTGATTTCTGTGCCCAACAGAAGTGGAGGGGAGGAGAGACACAGTCACCAGTGTTAACAGCCCAGACCTACTTGCTTCTTTATATGCAGTAGAGATAAATCACTCTCTGGACTTAGAAGGAAGAGAAAGGAGAAAAAAGCCCTACCACAGCTGAAAATGTGTAGCAGGAATACAGTGGCACAGGAAAATTGTAAATACTATGTTACAAAAAGGGTCCAGTTAGATAGCCAGAAATTGCTGCTCTGAGCAGGATTGCAAGAATTAGGGTAATAGTAAATGATTCTACCTCTGGCAGCAACTACTTTCAACCATCAGCAATTTAGGGTCACCATGAAACCAAGCTTGGATGACAGCCAAGGGTTATCATATTTATCTCTTCTCCATGAATGGATGTAATTTAATTTTTTTTAATATTATATTTCTCATTTTCAATTCTATTTAAAGACTTCAGAAACTGTGCTTGAAAACAGACGCAACGTGCATACAGAACCACTGCAACACACCTGAAACTGTGACAAGGATTTCATAAGATCTGCCAAGCCTTACACCCCTCCTCCTCTGATGAGCTGCTAGGGTGACTTGCCAAATCTCACTCTTGCTGGGCAGCTCTGAGACAGGTGCAACTGTCATACATTTTTCTGAGGTCTCAATTTGCAGCATCACCCCTCAGGTGCTCTTTCAACAACAGCTAGAGACTGAACTGCTGCATAAAGATTAAATTTCAGAGAGCTGCAAAGAGAGTGAGTGTTGTGGGTGGATGTGAGCGCTCTTTAACCTGAAGGAGTACTTGTTCACTGAAAAGGTTATTATTCAACCAAACCTAGCACAGCTAGATAGTCTGTTAATAGTTGATTATATTTATTCAAAGATACACGCATGGGGCTAACTCCACAGCCACATGGAAATCTGAGTTCTAGCAAAGATTGAGTCCTGGAGGACATGCCCTCTAACTGGTTCCTCTCACTCAAATCTTTAGTGCAGAGTTGGGACATATGCTTAGAAAAATACTTTGATGCACAATCTTCCCATTCCGTGTATTTTAAATTTTTAAAGCTTTTTTAAAAATCAAGTGAGTCTTAAATACTTAGTGAAATCAGTTGTTTCCAATTCCTCATTTGTCTTTTCTGTCTCTTTTCTATGAAAAATTGAAATAGTTTTCCAGTGTGTGCATGTCACAAATACTGGTAATTTACAATTGGTTAAAAAAAAGCTCAGAACACATCAGCTCTTTGCTATGTTTTGGAAGTGTAAAATTAGAAAGAAAAAAAAAGCTTTTGACATTTTGCTAAATACATATCAAATAATCATAAAATCTGTCCTATATATTTACCATGCCGTTCTTTATAATTGAGTTAAGTGTTATCATAGTAAGACTTTACTGAGCTTACTTAACACTGGTCTGAAGACACAGACACAGGTCAGAACTGACTTTCTGATTTTCCAGATGTACTTATTTCTAATTGCTATGCTTACTCTTTTCTGAGGTAACGCCATCCATATCCTTTACCAATTTACATTTTATAAATATTAAAGACACTGGGGCCATATTTTATTTATTACTTTGTGTCCTCTGATCTTCATACAAACTTTCATTTCTTAATATATTTCTTAATATAAGATTGCATTTTCAACTGTGGTTCAAGCTTACTTAATGCTCAAAAAAAAGATCAGTTTATTCCAATTAACATTAATTAAAGTCTCTCAGTGATTTCTCCATGCAGGGATCAGTCTTGGGACTCTCCTATTTCTTCTTCTCATCTCTGTTCAGTTGAATAATTTTTACAAATATTACTCTGCCAATCTCTTCAGAGAACTTACAAGGCAGTCTGTTTTGCCTAGTCTGCCAAGATCTAATGTACACGAGTGCTTTGCCTTTCTCCACACCACATAAATATTGTCTCTCAATCAGATTCTTTCTCTTCTTACAATATTGGAAATCAGTGGGATTACCTACTCATGCTGTAAAGCCATGCAGTAAAGCAGGCATAGGTGTTCAAGGAACATGGAGTTTTCCCAGATTTGCAATTAAATTGCTGTATCATCCTGATGATATCACTTAACTTTTTTTGCCTCCATGTTTTTTGTCTTTTCTCAGCTATCCTGAGCTCCTCATGAACAATTTTTTTGAAATTCCCTAACACCACAGAAGTCAATGGTACTTTTGCTTTACCTTTGGCTTTAAAAGTCCTCAAATTTTTGCAGTTTTGAAAAACAACTTTCCATGTTTGATTTTATTTCTGCCTCAGAGCCTGAATTGATCTGTTTCAGTAAAATCAAGACATTCCACTTACACTGATCTTTTTACTTGCTGTCAACAAGTCCTTATTTGAAGAGCTACTTCAGTGCTACATAAAACTGTCTCCTGAGACAGGGATGCATCATCAGGCCACAAGCATTTGGTTCTTCTCTTGCTAGATCAAATCTCTTTCAAACTGATATGTTTTCTTCAAGGGTCTTCAACATCAGTGTTTTCAGCAATATTTTCTGCTCTGGCAAGGGGTTGGTGTACCTTTTAGAGCTAGCCCCTGCATACATTCCTTTTGCTGAACAGTGATTTTGCTTTAGGTCTCTAATGCCCCTTCGACCAGAGCAGAGATATGCTTCAGGCAGTCAGTTTAAATTTGTCTAAAATTCATCCTGCACCTCTCTGTTCCTCTGGGAGAGGCAAAGAATTTAGTCCAGTGAGGCTGCAAGTACTCATACCAGGAAAGGGGAAAAGCAACCTGAAACCTGTTAATATTTCAGAAGGGTTGGTGATTCAATTCTGGTTGAAAGCAACAATGGCTTAGGGGTACCTAAGTGAAGAAAATTAGTAAGCAGAGCTGGTCTCCTATCCTAACATCATCCAAAACATAAGTGTGTGCTTCATTCTTTCCTTTATTTTTCTGAGAGAATGCAAAGCAATTTCCAACTGTAGGAAACAGTTTTATAATTCAATGCCTTTTTCCCCCTTTTCTTTCTTTTAAAAATAATATATAATTTTAATGAGACTCAATAATGGTTCTCAGTAAAGCTGCAACTTTTGAAAGAATTGGATCTGCCCTTTATTTCCACCACTGAACCACAGGCTTGATTGCTGAAATGAAATCCACAGCCATTGTTATGTCACATGATGATTCAGATGAATTTTTCATGAAACATAATAGCCCTTAATCTGTCCTGCAGAGGAGAAAACAGATTTTCTGTTCTTTCTACACACAACTGTCTGTCTCCTCAATAAAAACATTCATTAGGTCTAAGGCCAAGGACTAATCATCCACAAGACTTAAAAGCTACCTATTTGACAAGGATTCTGTTGGCAAAACCTCTATTCCTTTAGTATTTCAGCCTAAGATAATACACCAAGCCTAAGAATGTCCTATTATAGTGTGAACCAAACTTCTAACCTCACACAAGAATCAATTCTTCCAACCTCATATCATCAAATGCAGGCTTACTGGCTCTATGTATTTTTGTTTCTCTTCCTGATGTACCCACCCTGATGTCTAGTACCTACAGTCTTAGTCATCCAAGTTTCCTCTTTGCACTTCAGTGCTGTTATCTTGCATCATCTTTGGCTGTGAATGACTTTTTAAAATTTTCAGCTCACAAACATTGTCTGTGCCTTCTGGACCTGGAAAAAAACTTCCAGCATTATTAAGTGTGCAAAATTAATTTAACAGTCAATTCATATTATTGGAACTATTCTTTTTGGCGACTGGGTTGTTTGTTGGTTTTTCTGGGTTTTTTTAATAAACATCTTCTTGTCTTTAATTCTGCCAGTTCTAGTTTTGCTTCTGCTCTTATTCTTCCATTACAAATTCTGGTACATTTTAATAATAATCTTGATGGTATTATTCTTTCACATTTTCTTCATTCCAGTGTATTTTCTATTTTTAATACTGACTTTTTCCCCTCCAAGACTGTCAGGATTTTTGTATATTGTGGGCATGCACATGAAAACATTTCTTCAACAGTTTCAAATTATTAATTATGTTCTCCTAGTTAAATATGATGTTCTAGCTCATTTAGCCCAATATTGTTTTGAACTTTCTAAAGCCACCCACCAGAATATTTAAACTTAGCCTTGCATACATATTCAGGCCATAATCAGTTGAATCTGAGACTAAGCCACCCTCAAGAACTGAGGTGGATTCCAACTTTTCTGTCAAGAGGTCTTAAGACAGAATTTCCCTGTGACTGGCAGCTGCCCAGCTGGCTTCTGGAACAAGTGTCAGAGATCCACCACCATTTGCACACACATTGAAGTTTCTTGCATGAGCTATTGACACCAGGAAAACAAAATTCATCAGGACTGAAAGAGTTGAAGGACAGAGAAGATACTGGCAAGTCTTTTTAATATACAGAGAACATCTCCAATCATGTAGCAACATATTACATATAATATCAGGTTATGACATTTTACTATCAGTTGACATTTATTGTTTCAAAAAAGTAAAATCACCTACAGGCTATGTGAAAAGCAATCATGAAGCAGAAGGACTGATACCTTGTGTCAGATAAACTATAAAAAGCCATCCCATGAACACATACACCAACGAAACATGTTTAACTCTCCACACAGAAAGCATTTCAAAGCTTCCTCTTTGCACAGCCTGCAATGTACATGGCAAAACAGCCCTGCACTTTTTCCCAAACACACTGATTCAGAACAAAGAATCAGGGCACAAGCAGCTCTTATTAAACAGACACAAAAAAACAGCCTCCAACTGGAAAAGACAAAAAAAAATTCATATTCGCATAACAATAAAATATTAATGTATTGATCTATAAATTTGTCTTTAAACAAGTCAGATACTGTAGGACATTTCTCTGCAGTTTCTAAGTAAAATTATAAATAAAATTGTCAGTTACTTTGAATTGTAGATAACATTTTGGGCTGGTTTTATAAGTGGAAAAATATCCATGCATTTATTGTCCTGTTTAAGCTTATAATCAGCAACCTACTGTGACTTTGAATTAATTGGCATTCTTTATTTTTCTTCCTGCTCTGGGGGTGGTGTGGAATCCAAATGTGATGAGAGTCATAGACTCAAAAGAAGCCTGTACCTGTTTTTGCTATGCTCTGTGATGGTCTCCACAGTGGGACGTCTCCTTAAGTGAACGGTGTAGCACAAGGGATAGGAAGCATGACGGATTTAAGTTCTGCTGTAATTATTAGGATAACACTCTATAGCAGGATGATTAGTAGCACTCCCCTATCACAGTATTCTTCTCTTAGCTGTGGTATCATCCTCCTAAAATGTTCTGCCTCTCAGCTCAAGGCAACCAACTGAATAAAGGAGCCACAGAAAAACCTGCAGCATCATAAACCAGTGGTTCAAGTAGGATGGAATAAATCACTAATCTCTAGCAAAAGCCCTGTCATGCAGCTAGACCACACCACACCCCATCTCTGCATCTGCTTTTCCTGTCACTTTCCCCAGCTCTCCAGCAATGCTCGCGAGACCCCAGGAACCTTGACACAAAGCATATGCTGTCCTTCCCCCAAAGGACTGTGGAGACCACATCAACCATCCCGTAGCCTTACCTCAGACAAGAGATGGAAACAGAAACCAGTCTGAGATCACAGAATCAGAGAGTCATTAAGAAAAAAGCCTTCCAGATCAACAGTCCAACCATTTACCTAGCACCATGGGTTCACTTCTAAACCACATCCACACATTTGTTTAACACTTCCAGGGATCCTCTTCTCCAAGCTATACTGGAGGTGAATGTGACATAAATGTTACTTCACCTTTCACCCTGTCACAATCACCATAACTTCTATTTTGGAAAGACTGAGGCTGCTTACTGGAGTAGAATTTACTTCAATTCCCAGATTATAAAGCTGCTGCAATTCCTGAATTTTCACAAGCACTACCCATAACTGCAAATGAGGGTCTTTCTTTTAAGTTTCTACTTTTGTAAACCAGAAACCATCCAAAGTTTTAGCCACTGTGACTAGGATCATATTGCATGCAAGACTGGAGGTTTTCAAAGGAGCTAAGCTGCATTAAATAGCATAATTGCTAGAAAGTGCATAGATTACCCTTTTAATTAGACTTGTGATAAAAGCTTTGTGTTCTGTTATCAAAACCATGATAAGACAGTCCAACATAGCCTTTTGTTAGTTCTGCACAAAGTTATAAATTAGTCTATTTCACAGGCATTGTGTTGTTCAACTTCCAGTTTGATTTTTCATTCATACTGTGATTCTGTTCACTGTGTCCTTGAGAACAGTAAAGCCAGGGAGACCTGGCATCTCCTAGCGAGACCCAGCTGCTTTAATAACTTCTATTCCACTTAGCCAACACTTCAGAGCTTTCAGGTTTGATTTTAATTAGAGGAGCTGTGACATTTTTAGTATCTTTTAAGCAACTTGGTTACTGCACAATCATGATGCTCTGATTACAGAAGACTCGGCAAACAGGCACTGTGCAATGCTGTTGTAAGATAACTGCAGTAGAAAGAGCCATAGTTTTGTCCTATGGGGCTTTTACAGAACTCATCCAAAGCTGTGGTTACCTAGAGTTAAGCTTTGAACTTATTTTGGATTTCTTTGTTCTTCCAGAACCGTGCACTAAGCTATACGTGCACAACAATGCAGACCTTACCACACTGCTTCTGAGTCATCACTGAGCAAATGTCAAGAAATTCTCCTTAAAAAAAGCAGAGTTATATTTTTTGCTAAAACTTGCAGGATGTATGGGTGAGGTAACAGAATGGATTTCCTGCTGTTTGGTGCTATCAGGACAGACAAAGCACCTGCAGTGGTTTCTCTGCATCTCAACTACCTCCACCCTGTGTAAATCAATAGCTGATTGCTCAAGTCCATATCACATCAGATTTGGTGGGATTTAAGAATTTTTACATTTAGATTTTGAAACAAAATTTCAAATTTATTTCTGAACTACTTTCCACAACTAGAGGTAAACAGTCCATGTCAGCCAAATAAATAACTTCACTAAACCTGAGGTATATTTTTTTCTTTTCTGGACATCCTTGCTACAAGCAGATGACAAATCAAAGACAGTCTTTCATAGAGCTGTTGTGGTTATGCCAGTGCTCTTATTTACACTGCTCCGTGGTTAAGACACTTGCCAAGATACACGTTGTAGAATTAGACAAGGAGGAGCTTCACACTATCATCTCCTACCAGGATTTCAAATATTGGTTTTATCTGCCTCAATAGTATAGGAAAAACACAAGAGGTGCCCAAAGGAAAAAAAAATTGTCTCAAAGCTGCCAAAGTGGTGAGACTTCTTAAAAAACATGTCACTTAAAACCTTTCTGAAGGTTTAAAACCTTTCACTGAAGAAGTTTTATCAAAGGTATGGTTTCATAATTGTCTTAAGCAGATTTAATTTATTTTAGTGAGTTCAAACTCCGCGTTACTGTCGGGTATTTGCTTTTGTTACCTGTTACGTGGCACCTCTAATATACATGCATTTATGTATAGATCATTAAACTAAACAAAAGAGACAAAGAGTTTAGACAGGTCAGTTCCCAGTTAGTGTGGGAGTGCAGAATCTAAGGCCTGCCTTCTATCCCTTTCCTGATGCCCCTGTAAATGCTCTCAGTATTCAAAAGTCCCAGGTTTGCCCTTGAGAAATAGCTTTATTTTGCAGAGAAAAGCTCCCTTTTGGAAGCCCAGAACCAGCCAGTAGAAGGAAAGGAACACAATCTTGTTTGAAATTCGATTTTGCATTAGTGAGCCAAGAAGAGATCAGAAGCACAGCTGGAAACGTGAACTGACCATTTTATGTGAACCACACAAGTGAATGGCCAGAAGGCAGAAGAGAAAAATCAATATAAATGTTGGTCTGTTGAATTCTCTCATCATCTGTGATTTCTTTTGCCCTATCACTGTGATGGCTTCTGCCAACCAAATTCACTCACAGATTCTTGTAAAAAATATTGCTGATCAGACCTGTGACTCCAGTTTTTGGAAGGGCCCAGAGAATACAAAATGCCTTTTACACAGGCTCCAGTGTGACATGTCAGAATGAGAGGCAGATTATGAGTAGCATGACTGGCCTTTCTCCTTGACACTCACTGAGCCTGTCAAACAAGGTCGAGTGCTAAATCTCTGAGAAAATTGAAGCTTAAACAAGGGACTGCACACACCTATCAAGAGAAAGAGCCTTCAGAGTAGTCCTGAACCAGTTAGATTCCTGTTCCTTTCCTCACAGTGCCAGATGCCCTGCAGAAACATGCACAGCTTGACAGCTTCTTATTTGACATCCTCACACCAGCTTCAAAGGGAAGCCCCGAAGCACCCCCTACCTCTCTCCACCTCCAAATCTACACCTAAAGCATATGACACCACAAAGTTCCCTTAAACCACTTGCCAGACACCCAGTCTGAATGACAGAAGAGTGGACACTCATCCAAAGGGGGATCAGTGCTTTTCCATTTGTTTCTGTTTGCAGATCACCCTTCCCTAGCAAACATCTTGGAAGTGGAAAGAGTACTTTCACCATGCACTGAAAATTGACAACATTGCTTTCCTTTGCAACAACCTGTAAAAAATATAACATACATTCTCATGCTAATCCTGTATTTAAAACCATTGTTTTGGGATGGTATGATCACTTTTCAAACATCTGTAGAGAGATGGACAGCATTCTCACTGTCCAAATCACACTCCTCTAGCAAGAGCATAACATAAAGCCCCTTTGCAGCTCTCAGCTCAGTCTGTGGTCCTCAATTCCTCCTCTGGAATCCATTGTCTTTCTTAAGGCAAGGGAGAAAGGCAAAGGAAAAGCAAAAGCTCACATCAAGACTGAGAGAGTCTTTCAGGACCACATACAGCTTACTGCCTTTTTTATTGAAAGTTAGGATGAAAACCAACTCTCTGTAATAGAAAGGACAGATTTGAAAAGGCTGGAAGACACATGGCACATGGATGGGAGGCAGTGGTGATGTACTTCCTAATTTACAAAGCACCACTAAACTTTCAGGAGTTAACTAAAATGCTTTTGTTAAACAGCATCAGACTGACAGGGCCCTGTGAGAATTCAGGGAACTGTTCACTCATATTTCCAGAAGGCTCTGTGTCATGTCCAAGACTTTGTTGAGATGCAAGCAAGCCTCAAAAAGTATCTTTCTCTGTTTGTTCTTTACAACTTTCCATTCATCTCTCATATCGGAGCTGACCAGAAGAAAAAACACTGCAGAGAATAGCAGTGAGATAGCAATGAGACATGGATAGAGACTGTCTCAGAAGATCTGGTCTTCTAAAACTTGCAGCCTCACTTCCAGATTAAAAATCAGCTAAATTTAAGCCACAAATTTTAATTCCTAATTTGAGCTAAACCCCCATGTTATTGGAAAATAACTCAAAGTGGATAGGGGCATAAATGTCTTCCTTGTCATTCAAACAGAGATTGTCTGCAGAAATTAGAGGCGCTGCCCTTACTTCATTGAAGGCAGCTTACTAGATCCTTCCCTTCTAAACAAAACTTATCATCCCTGCAAATTACAGTGTATGAAAAACTGTGATTACAACACCAGAAGGTAGAAGTGAGAATTTTCCAGCCAGATATGCAGCTGCATCAGGCACACAGACAGGTTGAAGCTGATTCTCTACTTCTCTGCAACACTGTTTTTCCACTTTTGCCTTTGCAGGCCAGGTTTAGAGTTTAAATTGGTAGGTTCTGCCTAAAACATCTCAGTCACTCATTAAATAGAAGAAAAAAATTGTTTCAGCCCCATCCACTAGTCAACATCCAGGGATTCATCAGAAACCTCAGAATATGAGAGAACAGTTGGGGGACTTTCAAGAAAGGCACACTGGGGATAGATGCCTCTATCCCCAAAACAACTTGGCAGCAGCTGGAATAACCTTTCAATCAGGCATGCAAGTCCTGATTAAAAAACACCTAGAAACCCCACTGTGCTTTCTGTATTATCCAAGGGGTAATTTATCAGCTGCTTTTCTCACATCAGGCCTTGGACTATTTCTGTCTCTGGCTGAAGAATCCTTCCTCTAAATTACAGTCAGCCTGTTACAAAAGGAAACAGAATTTACATCCCATAATCACATAGCTGAGCATAGCAGAAAAAAATCCAGCAGCTGTAAAATTAATAGTGAGGTCCTACAAAACTACATGGTGTTAGTTTCAAAGGTAAGCTCAGCTCTGTTATGAAACTAAATTTCTAAGAGGCTGCTGGGAGGTCTGGGTTGGGACCAAGAGCATAAAAGTGCTGTAGACACTCCACAATACTTGGTTTAGGCTGATACTCTTGTGAAGGCCATGTCAACAATTTCAGGAAATGATGAGAAAGTTGAACATGGTGGCCTGGAGCTGAAAGGCTGCATTCTTCTTCCCTCCATCCAAACCAAAGAAAAGAAATTCCTCCATGAAGACTTCCTCTCAAACTAATAACCTGAGACTGTGCTTCCCAACAGGAGCAGACATAGAGACAAGATTCAAGGCTGTACCAAAGGGGAAAGGAGAGAACCCTAGAAAACCACAGACAATGGAAATTATGAAAAAGCAAATTTTCCCCAAAAATTCCCTGCTTCCCTCCCAGCAGCAGCCAGTCTGTCTTCTCCAAACTCTCACACAGTTAGAGAAAGGTCATACTCTTCCTTCTGCATCAGCAAGAGGATTATCCTGGCCTGGAGCCCCAGAGAGGGCACTTTGCACTGGAGCGTGGTAAGATTAAATTGGCCTATTCATGACTGCCTCAAAACCGACCAGTGAGGGAGAGAACTCTTGAGACCCTCAGGAAGGCCATATGAATTGCCAACCACTATGAATGAGGCATGCAAACTGTCTTTTTCTTTGCCAGCTTAACCATAAGCCCCAAGCATCTACAGAGAATGAAGACACACAGCAGGCAAAGCTACACAACTCCGACAAGGAAAGCAGGGTTCAAACTTTATCACCCCGTCCCATGCATGAACTCAGAGCTTGGCTTGGATTAGCCCTTCTTCTTCCAAGCACAGGCTGACTAATCCCCTCTGACAGTCTTAAATCAGAAGCTGATGTAACTGAGAGCACTGCCAGAACAGATGCAGAACTTCATGGTGATGCCAGGACAAAGTCACGTCTTGCTCTAAGGAAGCACCAGCATTTTGAAGGCTCAGCCTGGCTCTGATGACTTTCATCAGAAAAGAATGATGCATCCTGTAGCTGAGCCATGAAGGTGCCAGGCTGCATTCTCAAGCAGGCATAACTCCACTGGTCTCATTAATTCCTGGTGAGTTATCTGCTTATTCAGGACTCAGATAACAAACTGCCAAAAGAAGAGACATAATGTGGCTATTTCCTGATTTGAAGCACTAATGGGAGCTCTTTGGCTGCAGCAAAAATGGAACAGACCTTTTAATCTTGCTTGATGACCTTTACAGTCCTTGAATTAGCTTGTCATAAAAAAGAATCAACAAACATACAAACCCTTCCCCTTGCATCTGATTTGTAAGCTAGGAAAAGAAAAGTTACATGAAAAAAATGGTGCAGCTGTACTTATTAGAGGCAATGGTACTGATCAAATTACTCAATTGTAATTGTCTGCATTTTGAGGCTGACACAAGTAGTATGATCCAGAACGATCCAAAGGACGGAGCTGTCTACTTTTAAAGTTAAGACGAATGAAAGATCTGAAGTGGCTGTGTTGGAAAAAACTCAGAGGTCCTCCAGTGACTTAGTCAAATTTTATACCATCCTGACTAAGTTTTTTTTTCCATCAAGGAAACAATATTTTATTCCCCCAAGCAGCAAAACAGCAAATAAGCGCCTCTGCTTTTTGATGTTTTCTCTTGGTTCTTAACCAAGAAGAGATTCCATGTAGTCTTAGCTCTACTGGCTAAAGGAATTCCAAGAGGACAGGAGTGGGCATGGCAACCAATTCTAGAGATCAGTGGCAATGGGAATATGTGTCATACAGACTCTGGTATGGCCTTCATTTTTAAGTTCTTCTGTCTGCTCCCTGTGGAGGTGTCCATGTTTCCAGGAGGAGAAGAAACCCTATTTATACATGGGTTGGACTATATCCTTAGGCCTTCAACACAGAAATGTGATTTCCTACTCAACCACTGCATGCTTTTGTGCAAACTGCCCAATTTCTCCATCTGTAAATCACACACAACAGTGCTAACTAAAAATTAATATTAATCATATTATTAATTAAATTAATAATTACTATTTAATACAGTCTGCATTATCTTATACATTATATAATTAACATATTATATAATTTACATATATAGAGTAGAATTAAACTAACTAATAATAATTTAAAAATTAGACTTTGGAGATCTCTTGGGAAAAAGCCCTTCCTCCATGCCACTGGGTCTTATGGCTGATGTAAGTAAGATTCAGCTACATTTACAATCACAAAGAGGCATCAAAAAGCCAGAAATGGTATTTCAGAGGTGAATGCAGAGTTGCACTGGTACTGGAAAAAAACTTGTAAATCACCATTTGTTGAGGTATATATTTTGTGTCTTTCCAAGTACATGAGCCAAATGCTTGGAGTTTCAATGAGTCACACCCAGGAAGGTTGGAGACACCATTCAGATGCCCTTCCTAGTCAAACCACAGCACTTCTAACTGTATGTCATATGTTTGGGTTTATTTTGCACCCAGTCCTGGGTGACTGAACTTCTCAATACCATGTCAGCAACGTACATGGGTTTTGTCAGCCAACAAGACAAAAGATGTTTAAGTGAGGATTTCAGCTGAATCACTGTACAGGACACCCCAGTCAGTGAGCAACAGTAAAACAGGCTGCATTTCAAGAGACATTTCAGTACCTTCAGAAGCATCACCCAGTGGGATTTCGTTAGCAAGTATCCAAAGTGACATCTACTGGTGCAGATTTGGACTAGCGCAAAGCACAGAGATCAAGTCAGAGCCAGGCAGAGCTGCACAAAGAAGCAGACTGATGAGCCCCAAATGTACTGGTGGGGTAGCCAGCACCTGCTGGGTTCTGATGGATAATTGAACCTCTAACTATTATGGAAGCAGATGAAAACTCTGCCAATTTTCTTCTGAGCTCCAATGGTTTGCTAAAGATGCCTTCCCACTACTAATTTTAAAAAATGGCCTATGGCAACAGCACAGGAAGGAATGCATGCAGTTTTTCCCATAAGGAAAGTTCTGATAGTTTAATGCCAAAAGATAAGGCCTGGAACACACATTTTTCATTCAGACCACCTATGGAATTCTATAGATCTGCCTAGTTGGATTCACTAAGACCAAGACATGGTGTATATCCTGGTATTCTAAGGAAATAAAACAATTAAACTTCTCAGTTCAGGTAAGAACAGATTCTCTAAAATGCCCCTGAAGATGGCTTTGTCTAATAACGGGCTTGGAGGTCCTTGTCAGGACCATCAATCCCTGTTCTGGGCTGAAAAGCATATCTGGGAAGGTAACTTCTCTCTCAATTTGCAAGAGAGACTGCTAAACTTGGGCATACCCAGATAATTTTATCAATTTTTTCAATTTGTGATTGTATTTCCTCTTACTGGAGTAGGCCAGTTGGTTCACTCTTTCCCAAAAAACAGTCACTGCCTTACAGACAAGGGGATGCTTTTGGAGATACAAACCAGAAAATTAAATTTTGTCTGGTACTGCCAAAGGTAGAAAGTGCTAAAGAAGTGGGTGATTTAGTAAAATTGCAAAGTGCTGCAGATCGGAAACAAGTTTAATGGTAAAAGTCTGTACTCAAAGCTATGGAATACTCCAGAATATGACTCAGAGGCAACATAGGCCAGTCAGGACATCCTTGCATGTCAGGACAACCTTACAACTGGTTGAGGGTAAATGTTCTGGCAGAAGGTCAGAAGCTCAGTCCAGGTCAAATCACTGTATCCCAATACGATGCCTGAACACCAATATGAAAATGATCTGCAGGGTTATTACGCTCTTGAATCACAATGCAAATATGTTTCTTTCTTCCAAATCTGCCCAGACTTCCTACAGCCTGTCCTCAATAACCAGTGTATCAAATGTGGGCAGAACACCAAAGGGTGCTGTCCTTGCAATGTTCTTCTCCCTGTGAACAGGACAGCCTGTGACTCAATGCTGCAAAGAGTGCAATTGTTATCAGTTTTCACCATTAGTGCTGTTACGACTGTTCCCAATCATCCCACTCATCCATTTCACTTCATGGAAGGCACAGCATAATCCCTGCCTTGCAAAGTATCACACTGGGAGTGTCACAGACAAGTCTTTTGCTTTCTCATAGCCAGAGGACCTGTGACCCAGTTGTAAACACTTCTGTCTATACCACAAAGAGAATCTGCGCCGAACTAAACTAAGCGGGATAATTTTTATTTTGGTTTTTATCCTGAATTATAAAAACCCACTGTAGAAGCAGAAGAGTCTGGTTAATGATACTTTTCCATCTGCACAATACACACAGATCTCTGAAAATCTATTTTAAGGCCCCAATACTGTAGAGTAGACTCAGCTTCATTAGATCACAAGGGCTGGATAAAAATTTACATAATTGGTTTAATATTAATGATTTAAAAGGGAAGACATCAGACAGAATCTTTTTGTTCATAGTAAGATTTTTATCTTTGGAATTACAGAACATGATTCATTGCTGAGGAAAATATTTTCTTTGAGATCTTTCATATTTTGGCATGCAAATAATAAAACTTCTACAACTTTTTGGTTGCCAATAGTCTCCAATGACAGACATACTGTATATTCCTTATATCTTTCTATATCTTGCTCACACGGTGAAGCTGCACTATCAAAATTACATTTTCAGGCAGTGAAATTTCAATCCTTTTTATGGGATTTTAAAGCCCTGGAAACATCTGCATCTGAAATTATACAAGAATGAAACACTGCATAACGTCGAAGAGTTTAGCTAAAAGTGTGAAGCTATTTTATATCAACAAAGTTTTATCAAATTTAAGTTTGCACTCCTGAGATGGGAGTTTAGTTTCAAAGCTCTGATATTGCTGAAGAACAGACCCAATTCACATTCTGCTATTTTTCCTGCCCTAAAATGGGATTTTAGGAGCTATGCACCAGTTACATAAGGAAATATGCTAATGAAATATTAAAATTAAATAATTATATGATGTTGCATCTTGATTATCTGACATAAAAATCTAGGACTGCAGCTATAAATCCTGATTGCCTTTTTGATTGAGTGATTTAGTGCTAAAAGTAAGTTCAGTAATCAGATTTTTTAAAAAGAAAAAAAAAGAAAAAAGAAAGAAAGAGAGGGTTCATTATGAGAGCACTTTCCCACTGGAAAAACTACAGATGTTAACTTAGGGCTGTTCCTGTTGCCAGCAACCCAAATGTTCCTACATTCCTAAAAAAATGTCAGTTCCAATATCATCTACCTTGAGCCATGGAAGACAAGGAAATTAATGACTTAAATATCCACAAAGAACTGAATCGTTCTCACGATTTTCCTGGGACACAGAGTGCTGTGTCCAGCTCTGGGGCCTCCAACATGAGAAGGACATGGACCTGCTGAAGAGGGTCCAGAGGAGGGTCACAAAGAGGAGAAGCAAGGGCTAAAGAATATCTCCTATGAAGACAGGCTGGGACGGCTGGGGTTTCTTCAGGAAAAAAGAAGGCATTGGGGACACTTGGAGCATCCTTCCAGTGCTGAAAGGAGGCTACAAGAAGGCTGTAGAGACAAGGCCTTGGAATGACAGGGCATGGGGAAATGGCTTTAAATGGAAAGAGGGCAGGTTTATATTACACAACAGACAGAAATTCTGTACTGTGAGGGTGGTGAGGCACTGACACATGTTGTCCAGGGAAGTTGTGGATGCCCCATCCCTGGCAGTGTTCAATGTCAGGTGAGATGGGGCTTTGAGCAACCTGGTCTGGTGGCAGGTGCCCCTGACCACAAGAGGAAGGGGATGAAACTTGATGATCTTTAAGGTGCCCTTCAACTCAAACCCTTCAATGAGTCTTTGGACAATTCTAAATACTGCAGAGAATCTTACTGCCTTGAGAGCATTAAATGGCCCAGTAAGAAATATGGGAAGAATCAGTGGCACACAGCCAGAGACAGAGGGACTCAAACTGAGCAAGAACTGCACATTCTCCTGCTGTGTGATATGCTGCCTGCAGGAACAAACCTCAAACCCAGATTTTGCCATTCCTCTACTGCCAGCAAAAGCACAGGCAGTTCTGACCATTTCTTGCTGTGCCATTGAGGCTCACTGATGGAACAAGTGGTTAACTTTCTTCTGCCACCAAAGATTTAATCACATAATGACCCTTCTGTGTTCATACCTTGCAAACAGAAAAATTTAAACAAAACCCTGTCCCCCACCCTACTAAATATCAGAAGAAACTGTGCTTAAGATGAACTGAGCTACGTTAGGGAAAGCATATTAATAACAGCAATAGAGAATTAAACCCTCAGATGAGGAAATTCGTTTTGTTGCCATCAGAATTTTGATAGTGCATAGTAAAAAAGCTTGAAAACATACATTGTAAGACACATTCAGAGATTAAACACTGAACATCTGTTTATTAAGAAAACAATTAACTTTGTCTTATGCAACAGGAGAGTTGAGGTTCCTAGAAGTATAAACAAACAATCATGCACTATGTCACTACTTTACAGAGTATCCAAGAAGGACAATTACAATTGTAGAGACAACTTTGATTCTTCCAGATTAGAATTTTCCATTTTACGCTTTTCCATACTTTTCATGCAGATTTCATGCTCCATTGGAAGGGCAGAAATCCTTATTAATATAATTAAACTTCTGCTTTATTGGACATAAACTATGTGCTCTGTAGGACATGAATTCATAATAATGTAAGCACAGGAATCCTTACTAATGTAACTGATTTTCTGCTTTATAGTACATAATCCATGTGGTATAAACCATGTGCTATACAGCATATGACCAGCATGTAAGGTTGGTAAAGACAAGCTGGGTCAGAGAAACTTCCCCCTTTCACTCAGAGAACTGAGTGTATAAAAAAAACTGAAATACATATAACTGAGTATATAAAAAACTGAAAAATATATAACTGAGTATATAAAAAACTAATAATATATAATAATAACATATAACTGAATATATAAAAAACTACTGAAGCAGCTCATGCTCCATCTCAAGTATGGATCTAAACCTAACTTCTGTCTTGAAGTCAAGCCATTTGGACCACCCTTTTTGGTTTAAACCCACTATTGTAAGGATATCTCTGAACTTCTGCTACTTTTCAACAGGGGTTCAACAATGCTGACTGCCTAAAGCATGTGTGAGACTTTCAGGAAGCCAAACTGTGGACATTGTCTCACTAAGGCAGTGTGTTAACTACCGAGCATAGACCAGGCGTTCCTCAGGACTGGGCTCTACCACAGTGGCAGAAATAATTAATTATTAAATAATTCTATACCCAGCGGGCTTGCTGGGTTGAGGGCATACATGTCTCAATTTAACAGACAGGATTTAAAAGTTAACACAGGCTGGAATGTATCTGTGGTACCTGTCATCATTCCTTTTAAGCCCTGCCATAGCTCCCACATTTCCTGAAGCCCTAAACAAGAGAGTTCATTCATAACACTTGTTGGAAAGACAGGGCAAAAAGTCAAAAACGACAGACATGATGTGTCCATCCTTTCTGTTAGCCTCACCTAGAGCCTTATCAACTCACTGGTGAAGCTGTGAATCCCTGGATTGCTTCCCTAACTTCCTGCAGCGGCACTAAGGAATAATTGTGATTCTGGGTTCATAACCTACAATACACACTTTCAAACTTTTATTATACATAAATAATCCATTCCTATTCAGTCACTCAAACTAATTGCTCATTTTTTACTTTCTCACACAAGAAATGAGCAAATATCACAATGGAGCTTTCTAACTTCAAATGTCTTCAATTTTATTTATACCTGCTAACAGCAACTTGTGCTTGTATACATACCAGACAGAACAGGTGTTTCAGTCTTCTTCTTTTCTGCATTTTTGCTTTTATTGGAGTTGGAGAAGAAATTAAGGTAACTCCTAAATAATCAACTAATGAAGGAAATAATCCAGCTCTTTTTTTAATTCTTTCAACATTTGTTTCATGTTTCCAACCACCAATCATCACTTTTAGAAGACAGTCTTGTATATGATCAAATCCATCTCTTTGTCAGGACAAGGTGAGAGGGGAAGAGGAAGAGGAAGAGATGCCACTCCTTTCTACCGCTTTATCCATCTTTTCTGATTTTGCAGAAACCTTCATCTTTCAAATGCATGCTACCTGGGATTACTTCCAGGAAAAAGGAAACCACAGGAAAACAAGCTCACAATCCAGATGCCCTGCCCAAAGCAGGACTTCCTGACGCTAATTTTAAAAATACTCTACCACACCAGTCCAGAGCCTTGACTGAGGTCAAATGATGTTCCTCAAAGTTCTTGTTCTCCTTTTCTGCAGACCCAGCTCCTTGGCAAATTTTCAAGGATTCAGTGTGTTTCTAAGAGACTTTTTCATTCAGTGCTCAGCCAGCTCAGCAAAGCCCAGATAGCTGCCAGTATCATAGGGAAATCCCCTTTGGCTGTAGCTCAAGCTGTATGCATCCTACTCATGAATGAGATCACTTTGGAATTATAACAGAGGATATCTCAGACTATTTTAATGCTTTTACAGCAGTTTTCCCAACAGCTATAAAAAGGCAACCCGTAATTACATCTGGGAATAATTCAGTGGTCCAGAAGAGAGAGTTACCAGTGAAAACTGGGCATTAGCTCATTTGCCTGCAACAGAGAAATCTACTACTCTTTTTTTTTTTTCCCTCATGACCTTTGTCAATGCTTAGAAACAGTTCTGCCTGTAAAAATACATTAAACATATTATGCACACATTGATATGCTTCTATTAATATATTAGATTCTCTAGATATATATTCATTTAATGCATTATTGCTGGGGTTGTTCAGCCTGGAGAAGAGAAGGCTTCAGGGAGAGTTCATTGCAAACTTCACACCTTGAGGGAGCTTATAAAAAGGAGAGAGAGGAACTTTTTATACAGGCACGTAGTGACAGGACGAGGGGAATATTTTTAAACTGGAAGAGGATGGGTTTAGATTAGATGTTAGGAAGAAACTCTTTCCTCAGATGTGGTGAAGCCCTGGAACAGGTTGCCCAGAGAAGCTGTGGCTGCCCTGTCCCTGGAAGTGTTAAAGGCCAGGTTGGATGGGGCTCTGAGCCACCTGGTCTAGTGAAAAATGTCCCTAACCATGGTAGAGGGATTGGAACTAGTGATATTTAAGGTCCTTCCAACACACACAGTTTGACAATACTATGATTCTATATTTACAAAACAGTTTTTGACCAGGTAGAGGTGCTGCATTTCTGTCAACCAGTCCCCTCTTTTAAATGATCATATGGATACCTTTCCCTGGCAGTGTCAAAGGTAGACAATTCCCTCTAAGTCCTTTCTTTTCTGAGAAGCATAATCCCACATTTCTTTATTTGCAGAACAATTCTCAGTAACTCTTTGCAAGCTGCACTGCGCAACCAGAGAAATTTACCCTCATTCATGTTTCCATCATGAATCATAAGAACTGGGTCAGAATTTTGGCCCAATGCAGATATAGTTTTGTTTATGTCCCTTCCAAGACACGTTCTTAGAGCACAGTGGTAGGAACTGCATAGGGGAGCACCTCTTATACTGAGCAAGACTTTTTTGTATTTATATACAGGTATTTTCTTTGGCATGTGATGAAAGTCACCTGACATGCCTTCATAATAAGAAATCCCTTGTCCAACCATTGCCCACATTTCTTTCCAGGATATCTGAACACCAGGACATCTTACAAATGTAAGTTATTCTAAAGAGACAGTTTTGACCTGGCCTTGAGGGTAAGGCATCAAAACTGTCTTCTCCCTCCTCACATCAATCCCTAATAGTTAAGGCATAAAAACTTTCTTTCAGACAAATCCCATGTGAGTGGTAGAAGCCTAAATATTAACAGTAGAAAAGATTTGTCCCATATCACTGGTCAACACAATAAAGCTTTGGAGTCAATACAGAAGATAACTGCAACAGAAACTCACTGAATTATGACTCTTCTCACAAACCACAAACACAAGCTTGGAAAGCATCCTCAAAGGGACAAGGAAGCCTCTAACACTTAATATAATGTGAGTGCTAAAGAGATGATGAGAAAAATAGATGGATTTCTCCCCTCACCTTCACTCTCTATTCCAACTTTGCAGGGCTTTGCTCTGTGGGATGTGTCTTTAAAACCAGAACAGGACTTGAGGAAGAGTGCACAAAATTAGAAAGTTCTGTGTGGCAGAGCAGTTGCCTGGTTCTCTCCAGGTGCCTGGAGAACTAGTCACAAATCAGCTGAAAACAGATGTTCTTCGCTGGGCGTTACAAGTTGACCTGTGTGTGTTGAAAGCCAGTTACCTACCTTGTCTCGAATCCCTTGTCTCATAACTTCTCTTTCAGCCTCCATCTTGGCATATTTGGCTTTCCTCTCTTCCTCTTGCTGCCGAAGGGCTTCCTGTCGTTCCTCTTCCTTCTTAGCGGCATCTGGGTCTTTCTCCTCATCCCCACCCAGCATCTTTCCCATGTCTTTGGTAGCCCCTAGAGAAAGCACAAGAGAAAACCAGCCCTGTAAGAATGTGGTGGAAAACCCCAGGATGACAGCTCCCTCCTTCCCCACGCTCAGGGCCATCTGTCATTCCCTCTGCATCTGGAAAGGTTTCTCCTTTCACTGAGGAGGCAGCACACTCTCCCCCCAGGCAGGAGGTGGGCAAAGCACTTAACCTGATCAGGTAAGTTACCCAGCACTGACAGGAGAAGCACAGCAAAGCACAGCAAAAGGAAGAGACTATATTTGTGGATTTGCATGATGGCAGGACATTTTGTTTGCAGTTCTGAAAAGACAAGCTGTCATCCACACAATGTTTTCATTCTATAAGCTCAGCCAAGTGACTGAAGATTGATTTTGAAGGGTCTTTAATGTAATAGGCAGGTAATACATCCAGAATAAAATTACACCAGGGCTGGGAAAGGAATTTGAAATCTTGATTGCAGGGATGAGTAATTGCACTCTTAATTGTTGTGAGAAACTACACATCCCATGACAGGTAGGACCTCATGGCATTAGCAAACACTTGGAGATGATGAATTCTAGGCTCCTACCATGGATTAGAAAAAGGCAGCATGTCTGCACATCTCTTACCAGTTCTTGGACACCACCACCTGTAATGCTTAGTACCTGTGTGAGATAATGGCTTCATCTTGTTCCACTGCTGAATACACACTGTTCCCAAATTTTCAAACCCTGCGTGTTTCTGAGGCATTTTTTTTGTTGTTGTGCAAAGCCCTTGCACAACCACGCAAATGAGGAGGAGGTTTCCTGCATGCCCCTTTATCCCCAAAGTGCTGCATAAATCCATTTATCCTGTATTTCAGAGACATTTTTATTAGCAAATGACTGTCAACCATCCAGCCAGGGAGAAAAACAGTTGCTGAGGAAGGGGAAGAGCATGTACTGTGATACAGCATCATCAGGGCACTGGAGGGCAGCAGCAGGATCAAGCCCGGTTGCATGGATGACATGTAGGGAAGACATACGCTTTGGAAGCAGTGTTGGATCTTGCCTGCAGCAGGAAGGCAGTCTGCATCTTTTACTAAAAGAGGTTCCTTCATCCTGGAAAAACACTGTAGGTCCTTAGATGCTGAGTCAGGACACCTCCACATTGGCTCCTTGCTGGCTGAGATTAAACTGAATAAATCTGAGACAGCCTTGTTCTCACACAGTCACAAGTACATATATTCAACACTTCTTGTTTTGCATAAAACAAAGATTTCTGACCTCTACAAAGCCTTGGGCTGAAGGAGACACTATCGAAGACCTGCCAAGTAATTGTTGGTTTTATCAACAGCTAAGTGAAGGAAAGAAGTTCTCACAACCCTTTATAAATTAGCCTTATAAATCACTCTTCAGTGTGTCAACACTGCTGGAGGACTGTGATTGCTCTTGCTTTCCACATCGGTTCTTGGAATAGTGATTGTGAAACCTTGATCCTTAAGGGAAGAAACATCTGCAACCTGCCACAATGATTTCTCCTGAATTGCCAGTGTGATGGCACTTATCAGATCAACTATTGCTTCTAATAATCACCAAGGAATTTGTAAAGAGGTGAGCAGATCCCTTTTCTCTCCACACTTCTTTTCCAGGTAACATATTTTCCCAGAACCTAAGCTGAAAGCAACCCTGAATCAAATACAACCCTCCAATCCCCCAAAATGTGACAGAGAAATGTCCCCTTTACATCTCCCACAGAGAAGCATGGGGAAACTGGTAATTTTAAGCCTTACAAGATCTGGTTGTAATACACAGGGGATTTTTTTTTTGCCAGAGGGAAATAACAACAGTAAACATGAATGTCTCTATTCAGCTGCCTAACCACAAACCTCTTGATACTTCCATTGTTAGGAAATCTGTGGCTTAAAACAAAAAGACACCTAGAAACCCCAGGCAAGCCCCACCTGGAATGTTCATGGTCCCTGTCTACTGTCAGCCTTCCTCTACTACCATTTTGCATCCTTCATTGCAGAATCAGAGTAGTACAGAGACTTTAGCATATTGATGGAAAATTTACCCAGACCATCTGGCAATTTCTTTCCTGTAGTGCAAGGAAGGCTAACTGAAATTGCAAGTAGGCTAAAATTTCATAGCATGGAAAAAGGAAACACAGCCTAGTTGTGTCACACATCCCTACTGCAGGAACCTCTCTAAGCAGCTTTTTTGTGCAAACATCAGTGATCACAAATCTCACTAACACCTCTGATTTCTGGGTTCCCCTCAAAAGATTTCTCCACTGATGATCAAACTAATTTGGGTTCAACAATCTATCGAGTTTATCTCTTTTTAGCTTCTCTCCAGTTAGAGCTACCCAGACAGCATCATACTCTAGTTACTTAGGAAACAGAACGCAGCAGCAGAAAGAGATGATTTTTTTTTTTCCCTCTAAGCACTACTTCTAGGCTATCATTAAGCTATAATGTCAGCTCAGCTCATCACATAAGAAGTGAAATTACATAACTTTCTTTTATTTCTTAGACAAGACCAAGATTTTAAATACATAAGGCATTTTGTTCTGCAGCCATGCAGGACACTTAGAAGAACAAGAATGTAGTTTCAGGATCCTCATAGATTCTGTTAATTCAGCTCTGATTTCAAAGTCACCTTCTGAGCGTTCAAAGTGCTACAGTGTGGTATCACTGTTAACTAATTGGAAGGAAATGTATTATGAGATCCAAAATTTTACACTACATTTTAACTAAGGACTCTTGTGTTACTTTTAGAAAAGTCTTTTTTCAATCTCCTTTGTTCTTCATCCTAAACTGTAGGCTTTGTTGTTGACATTCACTGGATAACAGCTTCTGATTTTAGCAGTTCAGCAGCAGTGATCCCAGAGAATTCATCTACATGCAACTGATGCGCATCAGTCATGGGCACAAGCAGAAGGAAAGAGCAGTTGTTCCGTCCTTAAGCCCACTTTTGAAGCTTCCAAGGAAACAGACGAATGACACACTTACTGAATCTGTTCATACGATAAATCCGAGGGGTTCTGTCTTTATTTTTGTTTTTTGTCTTTCACACCCCAATCATGACATAAACCTTGACACAAAGAGAAGTCAGAGACTGCTACGCTATTAATTAATCAGTAAGGAGTTTCAATCAACATTATTTCTAACACCTTCAGACAAGGCTACAGAAAGGAAACAGAAATGACTAAAGCTCCAGGACAACATGTGCCAGCTGTCACCTTTCTGGCTACAAACAGCCCTGCCCTCAAAGGATGAAAAACTTCCATATGGAAAAAAAGTGGTATGAAAATAAGTGGCATGACATTTATTTCAAAGTAATAGTAATTCCCTTAATCTTTAGGCTAAATAGCTAAACAATCAGATGTTAAGCCAAATACTATGGATGCACTCAGATATGATATGCTGATTTTGGCCAAGGTAGAGTAAATTTTCTTCCCAGAGAACTACTTATGGGTTGCATTTTGGATTTGTGCTGAATACAGTGATGATAGATACATTTTTGTTACTGCCAAGCAGGGCTTACACACAGACAAGGCTTTTCTGCTTTTTGTACTGCCAAGCTGGTGAGGAAGCTGAGGGTGAGTTTTGCTGAGTTAAACTGTCATTATGCATCTAAAAAAAAAGTAATATGGTTGTTCAGGTACATGTGGGAGACATTCCCCAGTGAAACAGTGGAAAAGCAGGTCGTCTGTCTGGAAAGCAGTTTTACAGTAAAGGCTTTGGGGTTGTGGTGGGCAACAAGCTGACCACGAGCTCACAATGTGTCCTTGCAGCAGAGAAGGCTAACAGTCTTCTAGGCTGCATTAGGAGCACTGTTGTCAAGAGGCTGAAGGATCCTTCCCATCTACTCAGCCTTGTTGTGACCAAATTTGGACTGATGTGCTCAGTTCTGGGCTTCGAGATACAAAAGAGTGATGGAGCTACTGGAATGAGACAGCAAGGAAGTGAGACAGCCATGAAGACATTTAGGACACTCAAGGATCTTTAATACAAGAGCCTGAGAGAGCAGGGACTGCTTAGCCTGAAGAAGAGAAGGTTCAAGGGGTTGCAGTAGCACGTGTAAACACCCAATGAAACAGAATGAATATGAGGGAGTCAGGCAGGTACCCAGTGACAGGAGAAGAGATAATGTGTACAAACTCAAATACAGCAAATAAAATTTAAATATTAGAAAAAAATAAATTGAGTTGCAGACAGTCACTGTAGAGTCTCCATCTGTGGAGACATTTAAAAATTCATGAGCCACAGCCTTCAGCAACCTGCTCTAGATAACTCTGTCTGAGAATGAGGTTGGACTAGACAACCCTTGTAGATGAGCAACAACCTCAGATATTGTGTGACTCTGTGAGACCTCACTGTGGGGTTCATAATTTGGGGTTTCTGAATTTCCTAGCAGTATACTTGCTAGGTTTTTTCTTCCCAAGTAGAGACCTCTATAAACAATCTCCGTATTCTCAAAATAACACCTGTTGTTTTCCTCTCTGCTCCACAATATGGAGATATGGTTTCTCTCTTTCAACCAGTGATATAGAGAAGTGTTATCACTGGGCTCTAGGGATTTTTGTACTAAGGACTAAGAAGAAAGCATTGTACTAGGCTGCATTGTACAAGGCATTAAGCTTCAGCCTGAACATGGAGCTATCATAATAAAATCCTTTTAAGCCTTCTGATACTCGAGTCAAAGTCCTTATGTCTGGGGGACATAACTACCACAACTGGTGAAAGAACAACCACAACCTCACACGTGTTTTGAATTACATCTGAAAGTGACTGAAGTTAATTTTGCAAGGAAAATGGTGAAGAGTACATGCCCAAACATATCCTGTATCTGAAGAAAAGTAAATTCTTAACTGCCATAAGCACAACCAACCATGAGCTAACCCCTCAGTAGCTGACTGACATAAATCCAGCTTTCATGAAGAAAACCTAAACTCGCAAATCAACTTGCAAGAGTGCTGTTGAATTTGCTACTTGATAAAAAAAAAATGTCCTATATATGGCAGGCAAAGTTGTGTGCTGGGAAAGCTACAGGATTAGGATCACTAAGCATGACTTACAGAGAAATAGAAACATCTTAGGCCTTCTTAATTAATTAAAGAATGATGGAAATTTGCACACACCATTGTTTCAGGTAAGATAATTATGTGAAATCAAAGCTTTTCCTTTGCAAAAATCTCATTTCATATTGTAGACAAGTAATACCCAAACTTGTCTTTCAAAATGCATGCATGCGTTATAGATCACAGAATGATGCAAAGGTTTTCCCTCTCAACCACAGGTTTCAGAGGAAACAGCAAGAGGTTTACCTGAAACAGGCATGCGCTGAGGGAATTTTACAGGGGTTTTTTTTTGGAAGTACTATTTATGACTGAGCCATATTTAGTTTGAACAGACAGGACAACGCATTCCTCAGAGTCTCTAAATCACAGCATGTCTCTTTATCACATCATTCAAACATAAGGAGCTAATCACAGAGTACTGCTCTGGAGCAGGAATGGGTCACTTGTTTTTGCAGAATCATTTCAGAACCAGAACTAAGTACATTTTGTTGATATCAGTAAAGATCGTCAAGGCTGTGATATAAAGCTTATGTCTGGAAAAAACAACCAAAACATCTGACTTCCTCCTGCAACAGTTTCAATAAAAGTGAACGAGCCCTTCAGAAAGGTATTGTGTACCATTCGAAAGTGGTACTTCCATAAACAAAAACCCCATGTATATATATATTAGTACTGAGTAGCTCTAAAGGAACCATCACAATAGATCAAGTAACTAAAACTAATACTCCTGACAAAATGGATTAGTGATTTGTAAACAAAGAATTGAAGCCAAGTTCAGCTGAGGAGCTCATTTGAGAAATCATAGTATCTTGGAGAATGCTGTTTTCTGCTCTTTTTGGTAATGTGGGGATCTCTGATTAGGATCATTAACATTTTATTCAATGAAGAAATTCTCAATGAAATTCAAAGCTCAGAGTAGACATGAATATCTCTCTCTGCTTGCTTTTCCTGACCCAGTCAAAAGAAATCTGACACAACCGAGAGAGGATGCATTTGTATGCATTTGTGCTTCCTGGGACAATCTATGAGTTGATGCTTATTTCCAGGTCAGTGAGAAGCCTATCTTCTTCAGCATTAACTTTTCTGTGCTATCATGGGAAAGACACTGGAAGGATTCCATGAGGTTCATTGAGACATATCAAGTGATGAGCCATGGGTCATGGGTCCTGGGCAAGTTATGTAGTGGCAGAACACAAATGGTTAAGAGGAAGGAGTAGAAAAGGAGCACTCAAAGCTTCAGTTCACTTTGTTTATAAACTAACACTATTGAAAAATGGTCTGCTACTGGGGACCTTTACTTCAGCCATTCCCCTTCCCCAGACTCACATTTCTCTGTCTCTGGTATACTACTTCAGCCTTTCTCTCTCACTCTGTATCCAACACAGACAAACTGTATGGCCACACAAAACTGTTTTTCTTGCAGGGAAACAAACTGGTAAACCAAGCAAATTCTCTTTAAAGGCACATGAGATATTTAAGGATATTAAAAGAGATATTTAAGGTATTTAGAAGACCAACTATTCAGAAACATCACCACTATGGTAATGTGTCATTTCCCTTGCAGACACCAAGGCAGACTTTTAAGGCTGCAAAGCCAAATGGAGGTACTTTGAATTTTCTAGATTTTTTTTCCCCCATTATTTGAGATTGTAGTAGGTTGTAACATGTGCAAGACCTATGTTTCACTCTGCAGATGGGTACCAAAGCCAAAAAGTGAATGAGGTAGACAGCCACTTTAACAGAAAAAGGTTTTTCTTACCTTACAAGCTGCTGAATAGTCTTCTTTGTTGGATAATAGAGAATACGTTTTTACAGCAAGATCCTGTCAGCCTCATTAAAATTATTTTCTAGCTAAAATCTTAGTCTCCATGTTTTTATCTCTGTGGTCTCCATCTCTGCACAGTGACAGTTCCTCTCTAGCTACATAGGATAGTACAGTACTTGCACACAAACCAACATCAATCTCCTGGTACCTGCACATTTGTCCAACAAATGGATAAATCCCTTTCCTATAGTCTCTTTCTAGCTTACAATTAGAAATTCCTGTTTGTAAGTGAATTCTTCATTTAGTATATAATCTATTTCTTTGCACTGATGTCATGTCCTTTTAATACATCTTTAACTAAAACAATACAGTTCCCTATGAAATTTATCTGGAGACATCATTTTCAGGTGACATTCATTTGATCTGATATTAGACCTGCAGTCCAATATCCTAGACCTTTGGAGCTCTCTTATTTTTCATGGAATCATAGGATCACGTATGTTGGAAAAGACCTTTAAGATCATCAACTCCAACTTCTAACCTAACACTGTGAAGTCCCCCACCAACACGTCCCTAAGTGCCATATCTACAGGTATTTTAAATGCCTCCAGAGATGCTGACTCTACCACTACATTGTTACAGTCTGTTCCAATGTTTGAGAACCCTTCTGCTGGTAAAATTTTCCACATATCCAAGATAAACCTCTACTGGAACAACTTGAGGCAATTTCCTCTTCTCCTGTCCCTTGTTACCTGGGAGAAGAAACCAGCACCCACCTGCTAAAACCTCCTTTCAGACAGTTGTAGAGAGGGATAATGTCACCTCTGAGTCTCCTTTTCTCCAGGCTAAACAACCCCAGCTCCCTCAGCTGCTTCTCATAGGACTTGTGCTCCAGATCCTTCACCAGCTCCCTTGCATTCTCTGGATATGGTCCAGCACCTCAATTTCCTTCCTGTAGTGAGGGGCCCAGAACTGTGCACAGCACTCAAGGTGTGGCCTCACCAGTGCTGCATGCTGGGGACAATCCCTGCCCTGCTCCTGCTGGCCACTCTATTTCTGATACAGGCCAGGTGCCACTGGCCTTGGCCACCTGGGCACACTGCTGGCTCATGTTCAGCCGCTATCAATCAGCAGCCCCAGCTCTGCTGGCAGCTTTCCAGACACTGCCCCAGCCTGTAGCACTGCATGGGGTCGTTGTGACCGAGCAGCAGGACCTAGCACTTTGCTTGTCATTTGTTATTGAGGTTTTTTAATTGTTAACCACAATTTCCATTTCATGACAAACTAGAAACCAGCACTGAGCTAATACATATCTGTTATTGAAAATGGTCCTATAGATGTTTTTCTAGGTTGACGCAGGTACTGCATTTTATAATCAGTTTCTGAAAGATGTCAAACACTCTTGATGGCCTGTCAGTTGTACCTGATTTTACATATCAGAGTTAGAGTTCTTTTTATCTTGTACTGTGCCATGCACTTCTGATTTAGTATAGTTAATGTCTCTGAGGGGTGAGATATTCACTTGAGTTAATTCATTAGCTTGCAAAACTCCTCTGCTAAAAAAAAAACAACAAAACAAAACAAAAAAAATGCACACTTTCTAGTTGAAATATATTTTTCTGTTATTCTCTGATGGACTCATTCATTTTCCTTCTGCTCTGTGACTTTTCATGAAGCCTACCAGGCAGCATGAACAATTATTTTCTGACTCACAAGTGTGAATAATTCTTAAAATAACTATAACTATTAAAATAACTATTTATTAAAATAACAATAAATATAGTAAGAGGACACCATTCCATGCTGAGAACTACAAGACAGTGGTACATTATGAGATGATTGCACAAAATATAACACAAATGTGCAAAGACAGAAGCTGCCAGAAGGTTATCAGCTACCTCTAGCCTGGGTAGGGTAAGTCTTTGCAGAAGAAAGAAACTTAGCTTCAGTTCCATACTTAAACCCATTTCACATTCTGTACAGGTTTCATTTTCATCTGACTGCATCATTCTGCAACTGAAACCATGGTGAAGCACTTCTGCCACTGCCTTTGAAGACACACAGGCCATTAGGATAAGCTATTGCTTCAGTCACTCATAAAAGTAATAATTGCATTGATTGGAAACAGATTGTCTGGAAATGTAGTGAGTTCACATAAGCAAGTCCTGTTGAAGATGAAAACAGAGAGCTGGATCAAAGAATAGAATTTTTAAACACGATTTATATTCCAGCTTTGTAATACAAGGTTTTACTTCAGTGTGGATCTGCGTTTAAGTAGCACACCCGTAACTACAAACTTGTCATAAAGGAAACACCTGATGATGCACATGCAAAGGTCAGTGTCAGCAGTATCAATGTGTCTGGGTCAGCCTGACCCTAAAACGTGCCTGGGGCTGTATCTTTGCTCCTGAGACCAACACACACAGCAGGCCTGAGACTCCTTCTACCCACCTCCAACCACTTAAATCCTGCTACAAGGCAGCAAGAGGAAAAAGCAGCAAGTTGGAAACAAAAGCAATCAGTCTTCAGCTCCCAGCACTAAGAGAATATTCAAGCACTGTGCTCCCACTGGCTACAGGCAGCTTGGACAGGAAGAGAAATGAAAATGATGCAGACATAAAGGGGAGTGATTCTGGGGTACCAGACTGAGCTGCCACCTGATGAGTGCAAATCTGACTCTGCTTTTGGAGGGATCATTACTACTCTGAGACACCCGGAGGGCCACAGTCTTCTACTTATGCTGCAAAGTGTGCAACCCTAGTTAAAATGCACTCTGCCTTCCTTTCAGGCACATTGTATAAAAACATTTCCAGATGCACTACACAAAAATAGCAATCCACGCACTGTTCTTTTGAACTACTACACGAATCTTTTCCCTAAAATACAAGGTGATGTCTCTTATTACTTGGTAAGGGATTAAGAGACATTTTAAGATTAAGAAGATTTACAGCAATTAAGATAATGTAAGTTTCTGTTACTCGCTCTGTTCCAGAGCTGCTGCATGCACCTTTGGGAGGTAATCCCATTTCTCCTTCACAGGAATTTTGTTGATCTTCACTGTTTGCGTTGTAAAGCCTCTGGATGCAGGCAATTCTGAGCCAGATCTACGCCTGGAAGGGTGCAGTGCCTTTTGCAGGGGAACACTCCATGCAACCCCACAACCATAAAGCAGGAACAGCTTCCTGTATAACGAAAATGCAGTGGCTTCTGTTCCGGTTTTTATCAATAATCCCTGGCAAATGCTTGTCTTGTCCTCCTGACCACTATGACCCAGCTAGGATGTAGCTGTAAATAATCCCTGAACAGGTTCCCTTTCTAGTTCATGGAGATCTACTCCAGCTAGTCATGGATCTTGGGATGAGATTCTTCAGGCAAAGTGAAAGCACCTGCTTTAGGAGGAGAATTCTCCTCTGCACTTGCTCAGCTGATATCTACTGATGGAGAAATTAATGTAGGCATCTGGTTCACAGGAGCCCACCTGCACTGCAGCATTCTGGCATTAGTCACATGCAGCTTGTAGTTCCAACAGATGAAAAAAAGAACTTGAAGGCAGATCTGCATGCCACAATATTTATTTGCCTGTGATTTATGATTGTTTCAGTCCTGCTTTCCTGCTTCACAGAAATTATTCACTTCGGCACAGAAAGAACAGCTGAATAAAAAAAAAAATTGCTAACTGTGTAAACCTCTGCTGCTCTAACAGATTTCCTAAATTCATCCTGGTGACAGATTCCAGACCTTCTCTGTTGCCTTGGAAAATGATGGTCTTCTCCACAGTTTCTGACTGACAAAGATGATGAGTCTATTCAGAAAGCCCAGAAACATCACTCGGTAAGATAATCCTGCTGGCTGGAATCTTCCTGTTGCTTTGCAGAAAAGCTAACAGAGATTGGAGCAACACCATACAACAGGAAATTTGGTCACATGTTTAGTACATATATATAGAATATTTCTCAGTTGGCAGCCAGCACAAACCTATACAGCTGTGAGACCAAGGAAGTCAGAAGAACGTGACACTTCTCTCTGGTGGGAAGCAAATCACCTATCTCTACTGCCATGGAGGGGAAAATGCTGCTCCTATATGGACTTCCAGATTACTCATGTTATATCTGGGGCAGAAGTGGAGGAGGATGCAAACTAGATGACCTTTTAAAGGTTCTGTCCAACAAACTATTCTGTGATTTCTTACCAGATACCTTAAAATAATACGTTGGCACCAAAACCACATGAATTTGTTACACAGTACTAAGAGCAAGAAAACATTTTTTTTTTTATTTAAGGAAAACAAACAAACAAACAAACAAACAAAAAACAAAACCAAAAAACTAAACACAAAATCAAACAAACAATCTAAATAATACAAAATAAACACATTAGCAAGATATTATGGCTGCCTCAGTGGCTTCCTCAGGGACTTGGGTGGGAGATTGCAAACTATTCCCCTGGCCCCCCAAAGATTTTTTAAGAAGGCATGTCTCCCTGAAATAGACTAATGTATTGGCAGGAAGAAATGACATTGCATGAGGCCACTGCATGAGCCATAAGCTAAACCATCACTAAAACACAACGTCCTCACACAGGAAAGTTCTAAAGACACTCAGCCAAATCTTCAAGAATCTTTATGAGCTTTTGAGTCCTTATGATGAGATGTCATTGGAAGTTCTACATAGCAGCAAGAGAAGTTTAAGGAGCTCTAATAGAGGTTAGCTGGTAAAAATACTTATATAACAGGAAAGGTAGGAACTCTTTAGAAATAATTACTTCACCTTCATTTATTTTCTTAATACACTTCAAAAAATGTGGATGCTTAGTAACAGCAGCACAGCAATACACTGGTGCTGTGGTGCTTCTTGGTAGTTACAGTGATTTCAGTGGGACAATACTATACCAGAGGAAAACATTCTTTGGAATGCGCTTTTACTCAAGTCAGGAGCTTGTAAGTCCCATCTTCCTGAATCAAATCAAGTTTTCTTTGAAGAAATGTTAACATAATTTCTGTCAGAGATCTGTCATGTTTTCTCAAGCCTGAGGGCCAGTAGGCAGGCTGTGAGTGGAGGAGAGAGGGTTTTCATAAGAAGCTGTGGAACTTCCATAGTGAAGCAGCACCAGTGATTGCAGACACATTGTGCCCAGGAAGAACTCTTTAAATTTGGTTTGCCCTCAGAGGCTTCTTCACACACCCACAGACAGAAACATAACATACACACTCACGCACACACAAGCATTGTATCTGCTAGCCAGAGTAGCTCTCTCTCCTCTCTCTGCAGCTTGGGTTATTTCAGTTCTATGTGGGAGTTCCATCTAGGATGCAGCACTGATGGAACAGACCAATCTATCTGGAAGAAAAACTTAGAGACTAAATGCCTAAGTGTGCCTCCAGGACTTTAACAACAGAAACTATCGAAAAGCCATTACCTTCCCTTAATTAGAAAAAAAAATCACTTCAGAGATGTGACTTCTTCTCAAACTACTCATGTTGTAACCACCACAGGCTTATTAACAGATTTGACATCACATGACATCATTGAGGATTCTTTGTCAATACCCTTTAGTGAACTATTTTTAGAAATCTGCAAAAATTAATAAAAGTACCCAAAAATAGAGGAAGATGCACTGCTAGAGTACTTTGTCCCTTGTAAGTTCCAAGCTTTCAAGAGATCTTTCATGAGATGCCAAAACTGACATGAGAAGAAAATAACTGAAGACACTTTCAGCCTAAGACTTAGGAGTTTATTTGAAACAAAGTAATAAGAAAAATCAATGACAAGGCATTACATTGTTTCATATTCCAACAGACTATAGATGCAAATACAAAGTTGAAAATACATTTTTTAAAATAGAGGATAAAAATAAAACAAGAGAAATAACTTATAGGAAAGTTTTGTAGAACTGTTTTTCACACTTCAAGTATAATAACTAGATAATATGTGTGAGGATCTTTTTAAAGCTGTCATTGTTTGGTTATTCTGAGGTGGTTGTTTCTCACCTGCAAACATGGCAAGATGCAGATTCAGTATTAAACGTTTGCTCTGCATAAACTTCCCTAAATAAGTTGCCTTCCATAAATAAGTTGCCTTCACAAGCATGTAGAGAATGTGAATCCCTATGCCTCTGGACTCAGGAAACACACCTCCCATATTTGCCCTGCAGCTATTGTCTCTTTTTATGCACACCACACTCTGGTTTAGCCTTTAGTGTTGATTAACACAACTCTGAACTCCACATCCTTATCTTCCCTGCTATGAAGGTGACTTCTCACCTTTTTCACTGCCTGCAAATGCTTTTCAAGGATCTCATTATGCAGTTTACAACTCAGGCCTTTGAACACCTCAAGAGACAAATAGCCTCATAGACTGCGAGCAGTAAATCTAATCTGACATCCAGAAAAACCATCTCTCAGACTAAGAAAGTCCGTTTCCTTTAAATATCTGGAAAGAGAAAGAAACATCTATTCCCAGACTGAGGCATGGATCATTTCTGTTGCACATAGTCCTACCTTGTAGGTAAGCCTTCTCTTTCACTCCATCTGGGTCCTGAAGACCCCTATGGGTCCCACCCTCAAAACAAAGGCTGCTCTTTCTGTTTACATGAGCAAAAACAGATTTCTGAGACAGTTTCCCAGGTAGACTTTATCTTTTGTTGACAAGTCTAAGGCCACTCCAGCTATCTAACCTCACTGAAGTCTGTACTTCAGCTTTGCTCTTGGTGCCTCTTTCATATCATGGTGTCTTGTTCAGTCTCCATTATAGACAACTGCACAACATGTTTTGAATATGTAAACCTCAGTACAAACGTTCCTAAAGGAAGGTAGGTAAATTTTCTTGCAGAATTTTACAGTAATTTGCTTCAGGAGACAAAAGCCCCACACAAAAGCCCCTGAACACTCAGGGAGCAAAGACCTCTTGTAAGTCACCTTGTAGCCTTGACTGAAGAAAATGTGCTTGTTCTATTTTCAGTCTTCCATCAGTAGCTCTTTCTTTCACCCTTTTTAATATATAGGCCATGCCTGCTATTGATCCACACACTTTTCAGCATAGTATGGAGTTAACCTCAGTCTATAGAATTACTCAGAAAAACTCAAGGGATCAGGAGATAATTGAGCAAGAAAAATAATTGATGTAATTTCTGTACTTTTTACTTTACGATATTCAAAAGAAAATTGAAGGGCATGAAACACTTTTGAACCATAAGAAAATGGTTTTTGAAAACTTTTCTATGAAAGACTTTAAACTGTTGCCTCATTTGAGATTTTGCATCCTCATTTAAGGACAAAAGATGACAAAAACAAGATTTCAAGAGCTCGCAACTCTGTATTAACCTCAACTCAGAGAAATATTACATAAATGAAAAGGTAACAACACAGTACTAGAGCAAAAAAATATTTTTATATATGCCTATCTAGTGAAAAGGACAAGGGAAGAGTTGTGTAAGACTGTTTCTCTGACTCCTTGAATTCACCTGGATTTACATGGAGAAAGCTTACTGTGTAAGCAACACAGCTGCACTCACCCTGCATCCATTACGTGTATGACTATCACCTTCTCCTCTGCTCCAAAGCAAATACTGCAGATGATGGTCAGGGCTGCTCAGACAGCTATAGCTCAAGCAAGCACTTATTTTTCCTTTGGGAAATATTGTCTATTGTTGTAAGTCTACTAAGCCTGCTCTCCAGAGAACTCTGTCCCTCTTGTTTCCTGAATGGAAGGTACAGCAGGAGAGTTAAAAGCAGTCCTCCACAAGGCTCTCTTTACAAGCCACAGCCACACCTCTTGCCTTACCTGAACAACAGAAAAGCCAGAGTTTGAAAGAGCCTCTGGGGGACAGCCCAAAAACTTGATACAACACTGCGGTACAGGTAGGGCAGGAAGTGTCATATATAGTTCTAAATACCCAAACATCAAATCCAGCACAATCAAGAGGGATTATATCCTGCTCTTCTCTAAGTATTTTAAGGTAGGGGCAGCAGAATCCCTCAGAGCCATGAAGAAAGGACAGCCATGTTCATTTGATGTATAAAATGACTGCTTCCCATACCATGCTGAAAAGCTGCAGTTTTTTTCTTGTGGCAAATAGATATTCTACTCAGACACATTGGTCCTTAGTATTCATAGATTCACATCTGAATTACTACCAAACCTATTGTTCTACAAATGTGCAGTATTCAGTGGTTTGTCGAGCAGCTTAATCGTGTCATGGAAGCATCACAGCAGGGTCTCTAACCTAGAGGAAAGATGACTGTCAAATTATCTTTTTCCATTTTTTTCACAGTATATCCTCTATGGACTATATTCAATGTAAATATGACTTAATATGTCATAACTGCCAAAATGGAACCAGAAATAGTGTAATTCAGGCTTAAGAATGGACTAAGTGGAAGATAACATGGGACTTTAGCAATATCTTAACACTGAATATAAGATTCTGCAGCTCTGAGTTTGCTCCAATTTGATGTTTCTGTTACCTGTCCTCTAGACTCAGGAATAATCCACACACATGACCATTGGTTACACTGACCTCTCCTTGCTGTGATTCTGAGCTCTGCAGTATTAGCAGTTGGTAAAGGGGCCGAATACTGTCATCAATGCCAGGACAGTATTTCTGTAGGCTGCAGAGCTTCTCCTGTATCTGCTCCAGATGTGTGCTCACAACAGTAGCTGATGAAGTTGAATTAACCCAGAGGAGACATATTCAAGGTAGGTCCTCTGACACATTCCTTTCCAAGCTCTTGTTCACCGTGCTCCTCAACCCAGGCATTCCCAGCCAGCTGGGAGCCCACTGGCCACCCAAGACTTCCAAGGGAGAGCAGGGAAATACCAGAGCATTTCAACACATCTGTGATTATCTATAGAGCCATCAGCACCCAGAACCAGAGTGTTCACTGTACAATACTAGTAGGTCCTTCCCTACCCCAGGCCCAAGAGGAAAAAAGCCCTGGATTGTTAATACCTATTTACTATGACAGAATGTAGAATTACCATCTCATAAAATGAGATGGTAATTCCCTCATACTCTCATCCCTGTACGATCTATAGCTATTACACTACTTTGCTATTCTCCATGTCCAAAAACCTTGAGACTCAAGGGAGCACAAGGACCAAAAATAAAAGTTTCATTACCAAACAAGAAAAGGTAGAGCACAGAGACCCCAGGCCCTTATGCTTCAGCTGTGAGGACTGGTTTGAACTCCACTGTCAGCAATGCAGCAAACGCATGCTTCCACAGTGAAACCCAGTGATGACAAACACAATGCATCATTGGCTACCAAGAGACTTGTTCAGGGTTAATTATTTTTGTGCCCTTAGTATTTGCTCTGGAATCAAAGGTCACTGGAGCAAGGCTGACACGACAGCACAACCAAAATCCTTTCAAGGCTATAGTTTGGTTGCTGTTTTGAAACTTAACCCAACATGTAGTCTGCTGTATTAGCTGGCATGTAATGCTGTAGTCATACACACACATGTATGCAGAGGAAAGGAGGGAAGAGCACAATAACAAGCTTTGCACAGAGAAATAAATAGCCAATTAAATGTATTTATGATCCTCACTTACAACCAAGAACTGCAGGCGCAAGGAAGGATACCAAAAGGACAGTTTCAGCACTGAGATATTTAATAAATGCTCTCCAGAAGAATCAGGAGGAGGGGCTGTTAATTTCAATCTGTCTGCAATCACAATTGGATTCAACCTCATTTTTGCAGGCTGCAACACTGAAAAGCCACCTTTTTTTTTCCTGTGAAAAGTCAAGAGATCTCCATTCACTCTGTCCATGGGGGGGGGGAAAGTGAATAAAAAATATTTAAAGTTAATATATCCTCAGCTATAAGAAGTGAACATATTTTAAATAGAATCAAAAAATGCATCCTAATCAAAGAAGATCTTTGGAAAGATCTTCTAGCAGTGAAATAAAGTTTATGAATTCAACTACAGCAACAGTCTGAAGGAATAACCTAAGAGAAGAACAGTGGATTTTGTGGGCTGTATATGCAGATAGCACCTGTCATGAATAAGAGCACATTCAAGTAAATACGTAATTTAGAGTCCTTTTGCACTATATGGAAGGTCTGTGCAGCTTGTCAAGGTAAGTGAGATGCCATGAAAGTAGGTCATCAAGAATTATAGGAATATGACAGCTTGGCTACAAGAAACTATTAATACATGGAACTTTCTGGTCAGGGAAACAGACACGTTGCTGAAGCTCCTCAGAACTGGGAATGACTGGGAGAAGGAATGACTTCTCACTGTCTCCTTAAACAAAAGACCTACACAGGACCCAAGGACAAAGCAAGTTCCAAACGGTTTCAAACAATCTGAGGAAAACTCTGAAGAAAAAGAAGAATGTGGTTGTTCTTCAAGCCAGTTACTGGCCTGTGAAGCTCCTGGCCACAGGATGTGGCAAATCCAATAAACTGTCATGGCATGGAGAGAACAGGGAAGCTCCAGAAGAAAAAAAAAGGCTGCTAAATATAAAGAAACTGCTTTCTGTCTAAGTTCCTGAACCAGTATGGCTGGAAACTGGGAAAATATTCTGGGAAACAGCATTCTAAGCTTCCTCTATTCTTATAGCCTTCACTGTGAGCAGCCACAAGAAGCCATGAGCAGCAATAGAATGTGGAATTCAAATGACCTGTGCTTTGACCCTCCTGGAATGCTGTTCCAGCCATGTCGAGGCTACATTAGAATGAATATAAAACTGGGAATTATATCCATAAGTTATTAGGTTTCTGCACTGGGCTGGGAATGGAAGGATGAATGGGAATTAAGGCTTTCTGTTAGAGAGGAAGGAAGGAGGGAGGGAGGAAAAGAAAGAGAGAAAGAGAGAGAGAAAGAGAGAGAGAAAGAGAAAGAGAAAGAGAGAGAGAAAGAGAAAGAGAAAGAGAAAGAGAAAGAGAAAGAGAAAGAGAAAGAGAAAGAGAAAGAGAAAGAGAAAGAGAAAGAGAAAGAGAAAGAGAAAGAGAAAGAGAAAGAGAAAGAGAAAGAGAAAGAGAAAGAGAAAGAGAAAGAGAAAGAGAAAGAGAAAGAGAAAGAGAAAGAGAAAGAGAAAGAGAAAGAGAAAGAGAAAGAGAAAGAGAAAGAGAAAGAGAAAGAGAAAGAGAAAGAGAAAGAGAAAGAGAAAGAGAAAGAGAAAGAGAAAGAGAAAGAGAAAGAGAAAGAGAAAGAGAAAGAGAAAGAGAAAGAGAAAGAGAAAGAGAAAGAGAAAGAGAAAGAGAAAGAGAAAGAGAAAGAGAAAGAGAAAGAGAAAGAGAAAGAGAAAGAGAAAGAGAAAGAGAAAGAGAAAGAGAAAGAGAAAGAGAAAGAGAAAGAGAAAGAGAAAGAGAAAGAGAANAAAAGAAAAGAAAAGAAAAGAAAAGAAAAGAAAAGAAAAGAAAAGAAAAGAAAAGAAAAGAAAAGAAAAGAAAAGAAAAGAAGAAAAGAAAAAAGAGAAAAAGGAAAGTTACAAATTCTGTTTTTCTATTATTCTTCTGTGGAAGCTGAGGCACATTGTATTTCCCACTGTCACAGCAAAACTTGGGGTTTTTTTGTTGCCATTTATTTCCCAAAGTGTAAGTAGTCTGTGGGTATTTGTGTGAGTATTTTACAATGTTGCTACATGACATGCATAATTTATTTGGTGTTTGGAAGTTTCAAAAGGGCTGTTACCATTAGAACACTTTGACATACCAAGTCTGTTCTACCAGAAAGATCCTTCAATAAGTAAAATGCTTGATTCCATTTCTTTACCAGATGGGGAAAGATTCCTTCTGGTCACAGGAATGGACTCTGTCAAGGGCAAGATCATGCTGACATCACTTTCACAGATGGACTGAGTGCTGCAACAAAAGCCTCTTGCTAAAAATTGAACTAATCATTTCTGTCCCTGAAATACACTCAATTTTAATGGGATTATTTTGTCCTTCTTGTTCAGGAAGAAACTGTATCCAACACTAAGGATGTAAAATGCGAGGAAGATGTAATGACAGCCTGACATTACATAGCTAAAATGGACCTCATCTCTTCAGGGTAATTAAGAATAACCTTCTAGAGTTCTTTTTTCTACTTCACGTATATGAACTGCATTTGTGGATGACTAAGTAGATAAATGAGGTCTAAACCACATAATAGTCAAGTAACTGTTAGTGAAGGTGAAAAACAGAGCTAGACTGAAGAGAATATTATCCTTTAGCATGTGGGGCATGCTACATATTGACTTATGAGTTTAAGAAGGTAAGCATACTGTTCAAGGTCATCAGCTCTTTGATTACAGACATTCAAATTAAGCATTTGGGTATTTATTTCTGCTAGTAATTTGAGTGCACAAGCAGCCTAGTCAGTCAGGAAAAGTGTCTGGAAGATAGCATCCCCAAAACCAAATAGGACCATTTCTGTCATAATTTTGTTTTGCCTTGAGAGTTAACATTTTCTCTGTTACGTGTGGAACATGCTTTTATCAAACAAGAAGCTTTGAAATAACTAGATCAACCAGATACCCAAGAATACTTTGGAATTTTGAAATACAGTGCTAGTCTACATATTGAAATCCAAGGTTTTTGGAATTCAATATGTAGATTAACACTGTACTTCAATGTAAAACTGAAGGTCACAACAGAAATTCAACTGAAGTTAAGAATGCCATCAGAATTTGTAGCAGGACAACATCATTCCAAGCTCATCATCAAATACTTTATTAGGCCATAAAAAGACATTTATAATTGAATGGAAAAAAGGATGTTACTTATTCTTCATTACAACTTCATTCTTTTGCAAGAACACAGATGTATGTTCTTTAATCCTGTCAAGTCCAGAAGTTTGAAAACAATTCTATTAAAAAAAAATCCCCATGATGTAAGCCTACTATTTCAATAGTCTTCATTTTACCTCATCAGTATTTTTCCATCAGCAGTTGTCAAACTTCAGCTGGGAGGGTTCATCTGTGATTTACAGTGTGCTGTCTATATGAATACAACACACAAGAATCCATCATCTCCCCATCTGCTCAGTGACAGAATTACAGGGCAACCCACTGGTCATGCTTTGTCAAACACTGACACAAGTACTTCCAAATTGAATTGCAAATTTTGCAGAGATATTTATCTAATACAAACTCTCCTCAAAGAGGTGTTTACAGTTAGTGGACTGTTCCCTGAAGGGGGAAGAAAGGAAATATATCTATTCAGGATTTTTCTATTCTGTATTTCAATTTGGCATTTCCTTACATTCTAGGTTCTAATTTTGTGCATGTATGTGATGTTTGTCTGGGATAATACTGCATAGAGGTTATGGCTGGGAGCAGCCGGGGCTGTAGCGGGCACAGCCCGGCTGAGTTCAGCATCTCAAGGAATATGAGGCAGCAAAGAGAAACTCCAGACCCTAAAATTTGGAAGAGTGAACTTCCAGCTGTTTATAGAGTTAGTGGATGAGATCGCCTGTGAAACTCCTTAAGGACAGAGGAGCTGATTAGAGCTGGCAAGTCTTTAAAGTCACTTTTCTTAGAGCACAAGAGCTCTTTATTCCTGCGTGTAGGAAATTGAGCATGACAGGGTGCAAACTGGCGTGGCTGAGCAAGGATTTTCTCCCCAAACTGAGGATTAAGAAGGAAAAGTACAAATGGTAGAATCAGATACAGATGACATGAGGAGAGTAAATGGATACTGTTTGAATGTGTAGAAATGGGCTCAGGAAAGCCAAGGCAGTACTGGAACAGGACTTGGTAAGGGATAAGTAAACAGGTCAGAAAAGAAAGGCCAAGGAGAGTGTACTGCCACTGATATACAGGAAGGGTGAACTGGTGACAACTGATATGGAGAAGGCTGAGGTAATCAGTGAGTTCTTTCCCTCAGTCTTCACGGGTAGTCAGGCTTCCCACTTCCCTCAAATCCTTGATTCTCTGAGTGAGTGTGGGGGGCAGGGAAGTCCCTCCCACTGTAAGTGAAGAGCAGGTTAAGGATCACTTGATGAAGCTACATAGCCACAAGTCTGTAGAACTTGATGGTAACATGAGGAAACTGGCTGACGTTGTTGCTAAGCCATTATACCTCAAATCCAACAAGTCATGTTGGTCAGGCTACCAAGTCCCCAGTTACTGGAAAAAGGAATACATCTTCCATTTTTAAAAAGGGAGGACAGGAAAAGCCAGGAAACTACAGATGGGTGAGCATTACCTTTGTGCCAGGGAAGATCATAGAGCAGATCCTCCTTGCACACATACTAAGACATATAACAGACAGGAAAGTGCCCTGAGACAGCCAACATACCTCTGCTGTAGGCAAATTGTGCCTGACCAATCTGGGGGCCTTCCATGATGGAGTGATAGCAATGGCCTACAAGACAAGAGCGATGGATGTCACCTACCTAGACTTCTGTAGGGACGTGAGTACAGTCTAATATCACATCCTGATCTCCAGATGGGAGAAGAATGGATTTGATGATGAACTATTCAGTGGATAAGGAATTGGCAGGAGGGATGCAACCTGACAGTTGNGGGCCTTCCATGATGGAGTGATAGCAATGGCCTACAAGACAAGAGCGATGGATGTCACCTACCTAGACTTCTGTAGGGACGTGAGTACAGTCTAATATCACATCCTGATCTCCAGATGGGAGAAGAATGGATTTGATGATGAACTATTCAGTGGATAAGGAATTGGCAGGAGGGATGCAACCTGACAGTTGTGCTCTCTGTCCAGGTGGAAGCTGGTGGCAAGTGATGTCCATCAGGACTCTCTGCTGGGACCAGTGCTCTTCGATAGCACAGACAGTGGGATTGAGTGCACCCCCAGCAGGCTTGGAAGGGACACAAAGCTGAGCAGTGCAGCTGACACAACACAAGGATGGGATGCCATCCAAACAGATCCAGTCAAACTTGAGAATTGAGCCTATGAACTTCATAAAGTTCAACAAGTCCAAGTGCCAGGTGCTGCACCTGTATCAGCAATCCCAGACATAAATACAGACTGGGAGATGAACTCACTCACTGAGCACAGCCCTGCAGAGAAGGATTTGGGGGTTCTCGTGCATGAGAAGCCAGACATGAGACACCAGTGTGTCCGCATAGCTCAAAAGGCCAACTGCATCCTGGGATGCACCACAAGTGGTGTGGCCAGCTGGTCAAGGGAGGGAATTGTCCCCCTCTACTTTGCCCTCAGGAAAACCCACCTGGAGTACAGTCTGAATTGTTCAACACAAGACATGGACCTGTTGGAGTGGGTCCAGAGAAAGGTCACAAAGAGGATCAGAGGGAGGGGGCACATCTCCTGTGAAGACAGACCAAGAGAGAAGAGGTTGTTCAGCCTGGAGAAGAGGCTGAGGTGAAGGAGACCTCATTACAGCCTTTCAGTACCTTTAGAGAGCTTGTAAAAAAGTAGGGAGAGGCACATTTTATCTGGGCAGATAAGGAGCAATTAAACTGAAAATTTTAAACTGACATAGGACAGCTTTAGATAAGATGTTAGGAAGAAATCCTTTACTGTGAGGGCGATGAGGCGCTGGCACAGGTTACCAGTGAGAAGGTGTGAATGCCCCACCTCTGGCCGTGTTCCAGTCCAGGTTGAACAAGGTCCTAAACAACCTGACTTAGTGAATGGTGTCCCTACACATGGCTGGGGGTTGGAACTAGAGGGTCTTTAGGGTTCCTTTCCAAATTTAAATATTCTATGACTCTATGGATGGGAACCTGTGACAGAAGAAATTGCTCTGCTGAGGCCACCAACATCCTTGGAAGCACATCTTGCACTATTTGCTTCACAGCATGTGAGGCTGAACATAAAACCAGAACATTTTTCAAAAGCCTCAAGAACCCCATAGCAATTAAGCTCTTTTCAAAAAGCAATCCTCTTTGCTATGTACAGACCTCATACATATTGCTAGGATTCATTATGTTCAGGCATTAATTCCTGCCCCTTCTTTTTCCTATCAGAAATTATCTTCCTGAAGTCTTCAATTCCAACCATGGGGCTGTGATCCAGGGTGACTATGAAACCTAACTGGCCAATTTAAATTAGTCTGTGAGGCCTCCAGTGTCAATGAAGCAGATGAATGACACTTTTCTGACCCTTCAATATATTCAGCTGTACAAGGAATCTTGCTATGAATTACACACTAATATAAAGGTGCTTCCAGTCCACTGTCAATTGATTCCAGGCCAGGAAAAGACCAGGTTAAAAGAGTATAAGGCCTGTGTCTTTGAAAGCAGTCATAATATCAGCATAATTATATAAATATATAATTAGGTAATTATACTGGTATATTTTCATATTCATCTAGTAATTTTTATTTCAGACCATATTGCCTAGTACAAGAGTACTAGGACTATACAAAATACAGTTGCCTAATAAAAGACTCTGAGTTACCCAGTGTATAGTTCAGGCTACAATAATAAGAGACTCTAGCTTAGTATTAAGTGACTACTCTCAAAAGCAGTCACTGTTGCTAGATATAGTGACTTCCTGCTGACCCAGGCACCACAAATACCACTGACAGCCACAAAAGGATGTCAAATTATTCCATAAGACTGCTCCATAATAGAGCATCCAGTCTCAGTGTCAGTAGCCCCACAGTCCATTCCTGGCAGTATATATTTTACAGCTCCACCTAGATCATTAAGGACTATCAAGCAAAGATTTTTCTCAACTAGCTTTGTTCTTATCTGTCAGGCTAATCAAGAAAAAAACTTTAATATGCTCCAAAATGGAAATGTCACAAACAAAACATTTACACCTCTCCATACAATGCTAGGGTTTGTAGAGATGGTCTCTCACAGAGGGCCTTTGTTTAAGGAAAGTGGGGAAACAGACATCAGAAGGACCAAGATTCTTGTGATGTACTGGGACAATCTTCAGAAGTAGTGCAGCTTGCTAACCTATTCAGGCCAGAGTATTCATGCTGGAGAAAGTCTGACTCATGATTTTGCTGAAGCAAAAGTTGCAAAATAAACCGTGAAGAGACACTGACTTCAGTACACAGTGGAACATATTACATCTGTGAGCACTAATAAAACCACAGATTTCCTAGTAACAGGAAGCCTAGTGCTTACAATGTCTTATCAGCTGAATAGGGTTCTGAGAGGAAACTAACTCCCAACACAATTTTTGGGTTAGACTAAAGCTGCCAGTATTGAACTTCTCCTCCAATCCTTTGGAGACCACAGTGCCTCCTGCCTTGGGAACAATTATCCCTTCACAGGTCCCCCTGACCACAAATTACTCATCAGAGGACAAGATAACCTTCAAACTAGCACATAACACAGAACTTAGATATAGAGCTTCTTTTAACTAGTTTCTAGGTTACCACAGCAAACATGCCCTGTACTCTTCTGCCTTTTGCTTTTCATAAAACATGGAACATCAGGTTGAAAGTAACCTCAAATATCATTTGGTCCAAAATTTTCTTGACAAAAACACAGGCTAGACAAGATGGACCATCCAGATAACTCTTAAAAGTCACCAGTGCTGGAGAATCCACCACTGTCCTGGGGAAATTACTGCAATTGCTGATTTTTCTCATTGTGAAAAATTTTCCTCCCATGGCCACTTGGAATCTCACCAGTAGTACCTTGTACCCTTCTTCATCTTTTCCATGTGATTCACTGTAGAAAAGGAGTCTTCATCTTCTTTGTAGTCACACCTTAAATACTGGAACACGGTGTTAAGGTCTTCCCTAAACCTTCTTTCCTCAAGGATGAACAAACCCATCCCTCTCAGATGTTCCTCATATAACAGGTTCCTCTGTCCTTTGATCCTTTTTGTTATCCTTCTCTGGACCCTCTCCAGTCCATTCATAATTTTTTTCTTAGAATCAGAGAATCATTTAGGTTGGAAAAGGCTTTTAAGATCATCAACTCAACTACCAACCTAACACTGTGAGGTCCACCACCGACCATGTCCTTAAATGCCACATCCACATGTCTTTTAAATACCTCCAGGAATGCTGACTTCACCATTTCACCAGTCTATGCAATGCTTGAGAACCCTTCTGTTGGCAAAATTTTTCCACATATCCAAGCTAAACCTTCACTGGAACAGCTTGAGGCCATTTCCTCTTGCCCTGTCCCTTGCTATTGGGAGAAGAGAGCAACACTCACCTGGCTAAAATCTCCTTTCAGGCAGTTGTAGAGAGATAATGTCACCTCTGAGCCTCCTTTTCCCCAGCCTAAACAACCCCAGTTCCCTCTGCCACTCTTGGTCAGACTTGTGCTCCAGACCCTTCACCATCTCCTTTGCCCTTCTCTGGAATTGCTCCAGCCCCTCAATATCCTTCCTGTAGTGAGGGACCCAGAACTGGACACAGAACTCAAGGTGGGGTGTCACCAGTGCCAAGTACAGGGGGACAATCCCTGCCCTGGCCCTGCTGGCCACACTATTGCTGATACAGCCAGGATGTCACTGGCCTTCTTGGGCACTTGATGGCTCATGTTTAGCCAGCAGTCAATCAGCACCTCCAGGTCCTTTTCAGATGGGTCACTTTTCAAGCCACAGCCTGTGTCACTGCCTGAGGTTGTGGTGGCCCAGGAGCAGGATCCTCAAACAAATGGCCTCAGCACTGCCCAGAACGCTCTGCAGAGTCTTCCTGCTCTCAAGCTGATCAGCACTATTCTTATGTTCCATCACATTTGCTGCTGGCAAAACACACAAAGCCTTGAACATCTTCTGGGTTTGACATACTGACTCTATTTGTCATTTAGTGACACATCTCAAAATGTGGTTCTTAACTGCATTAAATGAATTCTTAACAAATTAAGGAAAAATCACAACCTTCCATCTCCTCCCATCTCCCTGTGAAATGAAGGGATTTTCCCTGTTTTGCCCAGGTTNAGTCTGACTCATGATTTTGCTGAAGCAAAAGTTGCAAAATAAACCGTGAAGAGACACTGACTTCAGTACACAGTGGAACATATTACATCTGTGAGCACTAATAAAACCACAGATTTCCTAGTAACAGGAAGCCTAGTGCTTACAATGTCTTATCAGCTGAATAGGGTTCTGAGAGGAAACTAACTCCCAACACAATTTTTGGGTTAGACTAAAGCTGCCAGTATTGAACTTCTCCTCCAATCCTTTGGAGACCACAGTGCCTCCTGCCTTGGGAACAATTATCCCTTCACAGGTCCCCCTGACCACAAATTACTCATCAGAGGACAAGATAACCTTCAAACTAGCACATAACACAGAACTTAGATATAGAGCTTCTTTTAACTAGTTTCTAGGTTACCACAGCAAACATGCCCTGTACTCTTCTGCCTTTTGCTTTTCATAAAACATGGAACATCAGGTTGAAAGTAACCTCAAATATCATTTGGTCCAAAATTTTCTTGACAAAAACACAGGCTAGACAAGATGGACCATCCAGATAACTCTTAAAAGTCACCAGTGCTGGAGAATCCACCACTGTCCTGGGGAAATTACTGCAATTGCTGATTTTTCTCATTGTGAAAAATTTTCCTCCCATGGCCACTTGGAATCTCACCAGTAGTACCTTGTACCCTTCTTCATCTTTTCCATGTGATTCACTGTAGAAAAGGAGTCTTCATCTTCTTTGTAGTCACACCTTAAATACTGGAACACGGTGTTAAGGTCTTCCCTAAACCTTCTTTCCTCAAGGATGAACAAACCCATCCCTCTCAGATGTTCCTCATATAACAGGTTCCTCTGTCCTTTGATCCTTTTTGTTATCCTTCTCTGGACCCTCTCCAGTCCATTCATAATTTTTTTCTTAGAATCAGAGAATCATTTAGGTTGGAAAAGGCTTTTAAGATCATCAACTCAACTACTAACCTAACACTGTGAGGTCCACCACCGACCATGTCCTTAAATGCCACATCCACATGTCTTTTAAATACCTCCAGGAATGCTGACTTCACCATTTCACCAGTCTATGCAATGCTTGAGAACCCTTCTGTTGGCAAAATTTTTCCACATATCCAAGCTAAACCTTCACTGGAACAGCTTGAGGCCATTTCCTCTTGCCCTGTCCCTTGCTATTGGGAGAAGAGAGCAACACTCACCTGGCTAAAATCTCCTTTCAGGCAGTTGTAGAGAGATAATGTCACCTCTGAGCCTCCTTTTCCCCAGCCTAAACAACCCCAGTTCCCTCTGCCACTCTTGGTCAGACTTGTGCTCCAGACCCTTNGTCTTTTAAATACCTCCAGGAATGCTGACTTCACCATTTCACCAGTCTATGCAATGCTTGAGAACCCTTCTGTTGGCAAAATTTTTCCACATATCCAAGCTAAACCTTCACTGGAACAGCTTGAGGCCATTTCCTCTTGCCCTGTCCCTTGCTATTGGGAGAAGAGAGCAACACTCACCTGGCTAAAATCTCCTTTCAGGCAGTTGTAGAGAGATAATGTCACCTCTGAGCCTCCTTTTCCCCAGCCTAAACAACCCCAGTTCCCTCTGCCACTCTTGGTCAGACTTGTGCTCCAGACCCTTCACCATCTCCTTTGCCCTTCTCTGGAATTGCTCCAGCCCCTCAATATCCTTCCTGTAGTGAGGGACCCAGAACTGGACACAGAACTCAAGGTGGGGTGTCACCAGTGCCAAGTACAGGGGGACAATCCCTGCCCTGGCCCTGCTGGCCACACTATTGCTGATACAGCCAGGATGTCACTGGCCTTCTTGGGCACTTGATGGCTCATGTTTAGCCAGCAGTCAATCAGCACCTCCAGGTCCTTTTCAGATGGGTCACTTTTCAAGCCACAGCCTGTGTCACTGCCTGAGGTTGTGGTGGCCCAGGAGCAGGATCCTCAAACAAATGGCCTCAGCACTGCCCAGAACGCTCTGCAGAGTCTTCCTGCTCTCAAGCTGATCAGCACTATTCTTATGTTCCATCACATTTGCTGCTGGCAAAACACACAAAGCCTTGAACATCTTCTGGGTTTGACATACTGACTCTATTTGTCATTTAGTGACACATCTCAAAATGTGGTTCTTAACTGCATTAAATGAATTCTTAACAAATTAAGGAAAAATCACAACCTTCCATCTCCTCCCATCTCCCTGTGAAATGAAGGGATTTTCCCTGTTTTGCCCAGGTTGGTTGTTTGGTTTTTTGGTTTTTTTTTTTAACTAATCATCAGTTCTAAAACATTACATTTAGCTGACAATCTCCATCAGGCTTTCTGCTGATCTCCCTGCAATGTCAGCTTGGTTTTTCTCCCTCTGTCATTTTTCTTGTCTGTAATACAAAACATGAACAAGGTCTAAGAGAGACTTGTCAAGAGCTTTATTTACAGTGTAGGTAATGTTAGATTTGTATGCAGCCATCGTAGAAATCTACTCTGAATATTAATCTGATATTGCTAAAAAAACTATATATTGGTACAGCAGCTTACATATTAAGATCAAAAACCCATGCAATGAACTTGTCAACATTTATAACTAAATTAACTATCATAATAACTACAAATACAATCCTGTTTCTCAGTTTCGGGCTGCATTCAAGGCTTTAGTCAACAAACTGCAGTGGCCTGGTGCAGCCTGATCTACCACTAGCTGGGCTGTAGTTCACAATATATAAAGCACAGCTTTTTTGACAGAGCCCCTTGCTTCCATCAATATTTCTAGCCCTTCTTGAGTACTTCTTCAGGTACCTTGAAAAATGTCTGGTCTGAGTCTGATGTGGATTGTCATGTAGGATAAAGGATAATAAGGAAATAAGACCTCTTCTTACACATTAGCATGGACTTCCCCATCTTAGTGCTAGCCCAAAGCATAGAAAGCTGCTAATATTTACTGTCATACTGGTCAAGAACACATTTTCATTCTAATGTTGCACAGAGGTGTATAAGAAGATAAAGAGAGGATGGGGAACACTTACCTGCTGTCCTATTCTGACCATGATGGAAGTACAGTTTCATTTTAAATGAGGCTTGTGTTTTTACAGCTTAAATTTGATTACAGAATTCAGTTGTTTCCACCACAAAACACTGGCAGGCACTTGAATACAGGAGTGCTACCCTTGGGAAGAATTCTAGGCCTGATTAAATTGTCATTATTAAGTACATAGTCAAGCCTATCCCGTCACTAGAAAGTGACCATTTTGCTGTTTCCCCCGAATCTCCAAGGAGCCCTTGGGAGGCAGAGTCCAGATTTCCCTTCTTTCACAGGCTGGGCAATCAGTTCACCAACAGCAAGATGAACATGTCAACATGGAGCACAGAATCTAAACCTTCCCTTACAGACTTTGCTACGCACCTCTCCCAAATTATGTGTCTTTGCACTTGCAGCATCCTAGAAAAGCTGCAAAACCTTTCCTGGCTAATTCACTTATTGAAAACATTAGTTGAAAAGCAACTGGGCATCATACACCTGGAAAGAATATTGCAGATAATATGGGCAGTCTTGGCAAATCTGTGTACAAGCAGCCTTAATTCTCTGAAAGCCATTAAGCCATTACTTAGTACCTAGCATCTGTGTGCCACCCAAATAATTCAGATTTTTTCGTGGCACTTCGCAGGGTCATGAGACCAGCTGAACAAACAGCAGCATGGTGATTTACATCTACTTTTGTCTGTTCAGCATAGCCTCACCAGCCCTTCCCTTGCCAGTCACCTAACAGCACACAAACTCATGCCTTCTGTCTGTTTAAAAGGACATTCTGAGACAGACCAAGGATTCAGTTTTGGTCTTTCAGAATATGTCTTAATGTATTCAATAGTATTTTATATCCTTATACATTCAGTAATACCATGCAGTGCCTACCTCCCTGTGTTCCAGAACCTAAGGTAATTTGGTTGCAACAATACTGCAACTCTGTCTTGAATGTCTTCCCATTTCCAAATGGATTTGGCTTAGTATGACATGCAGTGATTTTAAGAAAATATATATTGACTGGCATTGATTAAATCACACACATTGAAGTAGGGACTTACCTTCCTTGTGTCAGACATTTTCTTGATCTTTCCAACATACAGATGAAGTTGGGTCATCCTCTTTCCCTTTCAACATTTAACTGTGGACGTAATACCAGTTTTCTTCTGGACTTCCCGCAGTATTCAAATAATGTACCATGAAAACACAATCTTGCTTTTTCAGATTTCTCTGGGCAGCACTTTTGAGATCCTGCAAAAGCTCTCCTTATCTTAGGATGGAAATATTTCACCAGTTTTATGCATTGTGTCTGTACCATTTGTTCTAGTAAAAGTACCTACCAAATGTGTTCCTTCTTGGCAAAACACTGCAAGCTCAGATCTCATTGAAGAAATTAGGTGTAACTATTTGCCCACTTGGTAATTTTTAATGCCTTCCTTTGCATCTGAGTTGAGTTTTCCTTTCTATGCTAGCTTGCTCCATTTCTCTCATATATCCACATAATTCACACTGATTTATTGCCTGAAAAATATTGCTTCATTGGAAGTTTTTGCTCAGTATTTAAAGGACACACATACCATTTTAAAAAGTAAGGGTGAATGGTGATGAGGCAAGAAATATTAATCTGACACTGAGAAATATTTTATCTTTTCTAAGAAAAACTGCTTTGAATTACTGTTTTTATAGTTTTACCAGTATGTGGATAGTTTTTTTGCCTAGGCATCACTCTAAAATGCACACATATTATCTCATTTCCATTGCTAAGAATAAATACTTTTACTAAAAGAATACAAAACATACACACAAAAAAGCCCCTCAGTGGCAAAATCTATTATCATCATGTTTTCAGCAGCTAATTTTGATAGCAGCCATGAACTTCCTTTAACCACTAATAAGAATTGTGTGCTAGCATGGTCAACAGTCCCACAAAATGCAACTTGCCATGTGGCATATTTCACCCAAACCTTCCTTCACATAAAGAAAAAGTGTCAAGTGGACAATCTTTAAAAAGGAATTAAGGTACCCTGGATTCCATCTGCTTTTGGAACAGGCCTGTCCAGACATACAAATACTCCCAGGTGAATTGTTCTTGAAAAAGAAGAACGTTCAACTATATCTTAAGAGAAGATGCCTTTGATTGCATTTCTTTTTAATAATTTGCAGAACTTGCTTGCAGACAGAGTCACCTGAATGCTAAGACTGGAAACATCAGTGGAGCTGCCAAACCCAGGTCTAAATGTACAGAAGGGAAAGTGCAACAATTCTAAACCACAACAGACTCTGGAAGAAAAAGAACTGGTAGATCTCCGGTCTTATGAATGCAAGCCTATGATCACCTGGAAACACGAGGCTCTGTCAAATCTGTTCTACAGAAATGTTTCATCACAAATTCATCTAATTTGAATAAAAAAATAAAGGCTTGCCCACAAGAGAGGAAAGATAAGGACCTTTCCAGTCCCTGGTTCTATTATGAGATTCTTGACAAGAAATCAACAGAAAGTTTTTTCCGTGACCTTAAAGCAGTTGATAAGGGCCATCACATTATAATGACCAATAGAAGAACAAGATTTAACACTGGATGAAGAATAATCAAAGGGGCAGGTCAAAATAAAGCCTGCAGAACTGACGTAAAATGTTGTCCTGATTTCAGCCAAATACAGGGTTAATTTTTCACAGTACCTGTGAGGGGGTGAAACCTGGAGCTGTGTAGGCATGGCCAAGACACAAATGTTATTTGGTAATACCTTTTGTCATTGTCACATGCACAGAAAAGGGACTCATCCTCTTCCAAGAAGAAGGATGTCTCTTTCTGGTCACAAAATCAAGCCTGGTGGGCATAGAGTCTGCCCAGCATTGTTTCATTGTCCTGGGTTAGGTGAGCATTTTGCACATCAATCACCCTCTCTTCGTCCACTTTTATTATTAGTATTGTTGCTGCTGTTTCTGTTCAATTTCTCATCTCATTGCTTTTCCCAGTAAATTGTCCTTATCTCAGCCCATGATCTTTGCTTTTTGTGCCTCGAAATCCTCTTTCCAGCCAGCCATGGGAAGAAGAGAAGGTGAGGGGAAGTGAGTGAGCAGCATGTGGTTTTGGAGTCTAAGGGAGGGGAGGACTAAATTGGGGGATACCATTCCTAAACAGCTACAAATGTAAATTGAGGCAGTGCCAGACCTTTCCTTTTAAATATGGCTTGGTCTATCCACCTTTATCTTCCTTCTCTTCCTCTCCTCCTTTTTCCTCCAATGATAGACAAGAAAGTATAGAGAAGCAGGCTACTGAAACACATCTGGCACAAAAGCAGGATTTTGGTGACAAGGGTTTGGAAGGAATTCTAGGACCAGCTCTCCCATGCACGCCATCTGCTCATTTCTGATCTTCATTTCTGATCTGTCCTTCAGTTGTTATCCCCATAGTGCACAGGATAGGCTGGTAAACTCAGGTCTGGATCACCAGCTGAAAGAATAAGTTCAGAAGCACTTCAGGCATTAGCGTAGCATCTTTTGGCTGTGGGTACAGACTATCACGCTGAACGTTTGGGAGCTCTAGAGGACATTATGCTGCATGCACAGCCAGAGTCTCATAGGGAGCAAAGACATCTTGATGAGCTCCCAGAACTGATTTTAATTGCACCATTTCTCGTCTATGTCCCAGCTCACTTGTTTTATTTCACACATCTCAAGGACAGAGTCTGAGATTTCACAGTCAGTACAGAGGACATTAGCAGAAAATCTCATCATGTCCAGAACTTCTTAATGACATTGGGGCTTTTGAAAAGCTCAGTTAATGATTGATACCTCCAATTTCTAAGCTCAAGCATCCAGCTCTGATAGATCAGACCATAAAATTTTTCAGTTTGATACTGATAAACCTCTGCACTCCCTTGACTTTGAGAAATGGATGTTTCTGAAAACATAAATACAAATCTATATTATTTTTCTCTGCCTGCCTTACCTGCTAAGACCAGCTTTCCACCAAGGACAAAGGTACAGTTTGTACTGTGAACCACCCTACACCCTGTCTCTTTTTTCTGTGTTACATATTTCTGTTCAGTGGCAATGTGAGACAAGACGCCTTTGGGCGTTCCTCTGCTGCACTTTGGCAATTTCACAACCTCTGCAGCCTCAGTGATTTTTTTTTTTTTAATTGAGGATGATATTACTGGGGAGAACCAGGGCTTTCCAAGTATGGTATCTAGAGCAAAACACACAGCAAAAAGTCCAGAATACCCTCCTATGACTCTGACAATGGCTAAATCACAGAATATTTCAAGCTGGAAGGGATCTCTGGAGACCTTTAACAAAAGCCTTCTCTAAGCAAGCCAAGCTACAAAATTAAATCAGGCTGTCTAGAGTCTTGCCCACTCATGTTTTGGAAATCTCCAAGCATAGGAATACCACGACCTCTCCTTTTAAAATTATTTTTTAAATGAAAGTCCAAGAATCATAAAAGCTAACAGAGGGTGCTTGCTCACCCAAAATAACTGCAAGGCAAAGCCCCTTTTTCATCCAGATGTCTGGTATTCTTCAACATCCATACCCCTAACATCCCTGACCAAAATATAGAATCATAGCAAGATCCTCAAAAGTGCCTTGAGATGGGTACATCTGCCCACTTTCTATCATGCTCATTGGCACCTGCACATTTTTGACTCCCTTTGGAAAAGCACTGTGAAGTTCTGTTTTGAAATTACAACAGACTGATTGACTCTTTGTCTTGGTTTATTTCCAAAGGTCCTCACCCTTCTGTTGCAGGACAGTTGCCACTGTCATGTCCCACCCTGGTTTCCCCAGCTACAATTTAGTGACATTACTTGTTTTTATCCTAGACAGCTGTCTGTCATACTCAAGAAACTGCTATCACCCAATGCACTCCCCAGCTCTGCCTGTGTCCTTTTTTTCACTTTATGCACTGTAGATAAATTAAGGACTTCAAAGAGAAGATCTAGGAAAGAGTCTTTCTTTTCAGCTTTCCCTCCTGTTTCTGTCAGACCTGGTTTGATGGTGACATAGACGTTCTGCCATCCCTGAAGCATAATAAACAGCAGCACACAATGCATCACATGGCTCATAGATTCTGTTAAGTACTTAAATACTCAGTGTCTCAGAGGTAACACTTGTTTGGGGACTGACAAAACAGGTCAGCCCTGCAAGAGAACTTCGTACATGTTCTCTAGGATTCTGGCTTCTTTGCAGCCATTTTCTTTCATCTTTGCATTAAGTACTTCTAGTCCAATAACATAAAGTCTACCTGACTTCAATTTTATGTTTAAATATTAGCAGAATAATCAGATTTTCTTCTCATTTTAAGATTTAGTGTACCCTGGAAAGATAAAGAAAATTTAGTTATTTGACTTCATTCTGTTTAAATTAAAAAAAAAAATCCTCAGCAAATAGCAGCATGGCTCGGGATTGTTTTTGGGGTATTCTTCTGTTATAGCAGAGACCTATTAGGCATGAGCTCAAAAACCAAATATCATACCACACACTGAAGAACTAACCCTAAAAAAACCCAGACAACTCTTATATATGTCTCTGTCTGAAATTTGTTGAAGGTTTACTTCATGAAAATATGTTCTGTGTCTCTGTGGGTTTCCAAAAGCTCTCATCATTTCATGGTCCACAAAAGGGTGATTCTGCACATCGCCAAAGTCTCATTCCCTGGAACTTCACTGAGTAGAAATATTAAATTTTCTTCTGTGGTTTCCAAGGAAGAATGAACAAGAAGTCGATCCCACATTGCTTCATAGTGATCATGAAGAGGGAAACTCTTACAATTCACTTCAGGTCTTCCATCATATTGATGTTATTTCTTCCACTGCTTAGGCGGGAGTGTAAGAAAGGACTAAGCTTTGAAAGTTCTAGGGAGGCAGTAGCAGGCAGATTTCCTACCTTCCACCCCTTATGTGTGTCTTCTTTCTGCTGCAAAGCAGGCCCAGCTACTGTAGAGGTAAGCAAACCATTTACGCCACAGATACAAGTCAAACTTAATTTAAGGATTTGGGCTCTGTATGAGGAGCCATCCAGAAGCCTTGCAATGGATGTGGGAAGAGTTGATCAGGACAACCACACCCTCCATCAAGACTGCTTTGCAGCCAGGTACAACCCATGCAAAGGTTCATCTCAGGTCTCACAGTACAGAAGGTCTGCTGACAAGGGATGTGGCCAAAATAATGCCCTGGCTTCTTGAATTAGGTCACCAGCAACCAGGGTTCACAGTGGAGAGATTCCTGCCTAAGTAGAAGAGTTTTTTATCTCAAGTCATTCATGTCCACATATTTTCCTTACGTCACTCTCATTTCTCCTTTATTTCACACCTTCCAAGGGCATGACAGCCTGGAGACATCTGGCTGACAGTCAGTCATCCCAGTCCCGCTTTCTAATGGCAGAGTTTTTTAACATATCCCTTCTAGGAGTGTGTACAGATAATTTTGCTAGCTTTAATATAGTTGCTTCAATATAATTGCTTTAATATAATTGCATCAATATTGTTTCAAAAATAGTGCACTATACTATACTAGTAGTTATACCTACCTATGCTGTGTAGTAATTCTGATTAAGATCACTTAATTTAATCAGTATCATAATAAAACACTTATATTTATATAAATATACCTGGTTTGCCAGACAAAGTTGCACCTATAGAACCCTTTAGACATAAACTATTGGCAAAGTCTGGGGCTAAGAGTGGATCCAGCCACACATAAACTCCTCCCTGAGGAGGGGGCAAGGCAGTCCTTTCTGCACCATGTGACTCAGTGGGAGGGTTTCTCTAACCAACTTCTTCTGAAACTCCCATTCTGCCCACAACAAGCAGGGAGAAAACACCAAGGTTAAAACAAGGGTGAGAATATCTGAGGTCCAAGTTTCAGCATCCAGTCTTCAGCTGGGCCTGTGTCAATGTCTCATGCACTTATACACCAAGTAAGATGCAGGGCCAGAATGGAGAAAAAGTTCCTTTTTTATCACTAGTAGATGGGAGGTTTGATCCAGAGAAAAAAAAGCTTTTCAGAAAATGCTTGCCTTTGGAATGTGCTGATTTAAAAGATGGTATGAGCTGAGCACTGCACTAGAGTTTTGCAGAAAGATCATGTGTGCTCCCTCAGCTGCCGAACAAGTGGATCCATAATGGCTCTGCTCTCATTCAGCACACCTCCTTTCAAAATCAGAAAGAAGATGCCCTGTATTCTCCAAAAGGTAGAAAATGGTGGGAAGGTATTACCATTTCAGCCTTTATCACTAGCAGAGGTCATCTGGACTCTAAACTGCAGCTAGACTGGACGAGGGGGTGAGCAGAGCAGAGCCCATTCCACTGTGAGCATAAATGAATGCAGGTACATTTCTATCCCCATAAAAACTGTTCAAAACAGGATAAAGTGACCCAGGTGTGACACATGCTCTGTTTGACTTTATGCTCTTATGGCTCATTGCAGAAACCAAGAGGTGAGCCAGTGCTGTCACTGGAGGCTGCCACCAGCTCTTTCTGCAATTTTTCCCAGCACAGGAGACTGATAGGGACTTGTAAAGCAAAGTGCTGCTCTCTATATATGAGGGGACAGACACCCATGAGTGGAAGGCAGGCTGACAGTTTTGCAGAAACTCATTTGCTCGTTAGCACAGACAAGAAGAGACTTCAACACTGTTTTAACGTGCAAGTGGCTCCTCTCTCTAGCTTATTATCTGGGCAACATCTGTGACACTTCATCTGCCTCCATGTAACAGAGATCACACAACCCTCTCAAACGAGGCATTTTTCTTGGCTTGTGTTGATCTTCACCGGCAAACAAGTACATATTAGTCAGATCTTCTCTTTCCCACCAACAGACAGGCTCAGCCCAGGTCTTTGGAAGATTTTGTAGCTGTGGAAAAACATAATCCTCCAGAGCTCTGTTCTGTGCCTCTGAAAGTGATCAGGAAGAGAGGAGCACAGCATTAGGCACAATGACAAATCCAGTCCTGTCTTGGGAGCTTATTTTGCCAATTAGTTGTCTCTTAGGTTTTGTGACCAGCCACAAATAAATAAACATTTACAAATATTGATTTATTTGTAAATAAATAAATAAAACAAATACAACCACAAATAAGCCAACCACAGAGAAGATGAACTCCGCAAGTTTTATGACTGGTAAAAATTATTCTTTATTTCCCTGATCATGCAGGCTGGGAACCTGAGTTTTGCATGGAACCTAGTTTCTCTTTCAAGTTTGGAAAAAAGAAATTATAGTCTGGTATACTCCTTAAACTGCTCTGTGGCAAGAAGGCTGTGATTGAGTAAACCTAATGACCAAGCTTGAAGATTTGAGCAAGATCAGTTAATTCCCTGGTTAGGCTGTGAGCCCTTGAAGTGCTTTTCTCATTATCCTCCTACTTTGATTTCAGTCTCTCCCACTATGGAAAAACCTGACTTAATTCCAACTAGCAGATTTTCCTTTTTTCCACTTTAAATGAGAAAGAGAGCAGTAAGACTAGTAAGGAGAACTTTGCAATCTAATAATAAGATTTCTGTCTATCCAGATGTTCAAAGAACACCCCTGCAGCAAGGGTCCTAGTTACCAAAACACAGCAAATCACTGCAAAAATAATAATATTTCAATCAGTTTCTTAGCACAATATTCATGACCAGATGGTTTATTCATCTACAGGCTTTTTTCTACATCTTTATGTGATTACTTACTACAAAAGCATTACTTTCCAGGGGAATTCTGAGAAGCAATCAAAACCCAGTTAATATTCAGTGAAAAATATCTGAAATAGTAGGAGTATTGTCTTTCTCTGAAAGATTTCTCTTGGCAGGGCTGGATAGGACATTTTTATCTCCTCAGGAAAAAAAATATTAACTATATTACCTTCTGCATCTTTTGGTTTGGTGTTTTGGTTTGTTTGGTTAAGTTTGGATATTCCCTTACTTTTAGCTTGCTTTCTTGGAAGCTTATTAATATGACACCACCCTGTGGTATAAACTATGCCACACCATTCTTCTTTCTGCTCTTCCACTGGCAGAGGGATACAGACAATTTCAGCCCTGTTTTCCAGTTGTGCACAGATGAAATGGAGCAGGCCATGAGCACTCAGTTTCTAACAGTATTCCCACTCATAGGGCTCTTAATGAGATATTTGGAAGTCATTCCTCATTTTAACAGTGATCTCACCATAGATTCACGCTCCTTTTTGCACCATAACCCATCTTCTCAGAAACAAAGGGGCCAGGGGGAGGAAATTCAGTGTAACTTGAAAAGACCAGGTGAAACCAGGTGAGACCATCCAAACTGCACAGTGGGAAAAATAAATGTATCTGAAGGGAAAAAAAATCAATTACAAACAAACAACTGGAAAAAAAAGAAATTTGGCTGTTCCCAAAGAACAAGTTAATTATTACTAATGAAGTAATTAACATTTTTTAAAACCTCTGAAAAAAATGAAATTGGCTATGCAAGTTCTAATTAATACTGTAATAATTTATCACCACGTAAAATGAGAAATCTTCGCTCCTCATTAAAGCAATAACTCAGTAGAATTTTATCAGGAAAAAACAACCGTGGGAAATAGGGCTGGAAAAATCCCAAAGAAACCAAAAACTCAATTCTCCTACCATGACCAGAAAGTTGCTTCTGCATCATTTTATCTGATGGATTTTTTAAAAACTGTTATTTCTTCAGAGAAAGAAATTCTACCCCAGCCCACCCCCAAGAAGGAATACAGATTTTTCTCTACCAGGTATCTGAATTCTGTCCACTTTGGTCCTCCCCTCCCTACATCAGTATAAACTTTGCCATCAGGTCCATGGAGCAGAGTTATTTCTTCCTTCAGGAGTAAATATGGAGATGTTTCAAGCCTGTCTGTGTACAGTCATGGGTAGTTTAATCATGGATAGTTCCCTGCTTAAGCAGGGAAGTTGAAGATCTACAGAGGTCTCTTTCAGTTCCTGACATTCTGCTGTGCTTCTGTGATAAAAGAACAGGAAAGATCCAAACCAGCAGGCACTATCTGTCAGGGTTTGGTCCAAGCCTGCTTTGCTGGGATGGAAAGAAGCTACTTGAAGACTTCATTAGTTCACATTCTCTGGCAGTCATGACAAATTTTGTCAGACAGATCTGTCCCTATGTATTATAGACAGCTCATTCAGGAATCTGCCTCAGTACAAGATATTGTGATGGTATGGAGCAAAACCTGAGCTCTAAAATGCAACCACCATCTCCATGTCCACTTGGTGCAGCAAGGACTCTGCTGTCACTGCTGTGACACCTCACTTCACCAAACTAACACAGCACATGGCCGGATGACAGCTGTGCTCACAGCTGAAAAGGCAAGAGCAACTGAAGGACAAAGAAAAATTCATAAAGCCTTTTCCTGAGTGCTAAGGAAATTCTGAGCTGTTGGTTGAATCACAAATAACAGTTTTCTGTTTGCTGTGTGCCTGCAGTAACAACAAAAGCTTCCAAGGCGTCCATTCTTTTAGTTGTTTTCCCAGTTTCAGGTGCACTTTAGGACTTAGATCAGTTACCATGAAAAAGTAAAAAGCACAACAACAGCAATATTTCCTGTATTATATTTTTCTCTCACCACAGTGAATTATGAGCAAGCTGAGTGTCTCAATATCAAAAAGGGATTTTAATTTTCTGCATGTGCAAAATTTTCTTCAGAATGACACATGAAAATCTGTAGATGAGAAAAACTGGTATACAAGGAAACCCTTAAAAGCTGGATACTTATATTTCCTCAAATCTCATCCTCTTCATGATCCTACTCACTCCTGCTGAACATCAAATTTAAATGGTGTTTTCTTTCCCTTGCACTGTGGTAATTGAACTGTAAACTGACTCTTTTTATCCAATCAAGGCATCCTATCAAATGTGGTTAGCACCATGTTAAGAAAAAGAAACTCACCCTTCTCCTACAAAACTACTCATACTAGGGCAATAGGTAAAAGAATGCTGCCAGTAATTTCATCTGCTAGAACTCATATCCACAGGCAAAATATTAAGGGAAAAGCTGGAACTTCTCTGCTTTAAAAGAATCAGGAGCCACATGTGTATTTTTCCCCATAGAGATTAATTTTTGCACAGGACATTGTGGCCTGAAGAACAATGTGTCACAAATGGGATTTTCTTTGGAGGACAATACTAAATTGAAAGGCATAGCCAACACAGTTTACCTGACACCCTCCAGCAGTTTGACAAAGGCAATTGTGGACTACAGACTGTGGCTGTTTCACAGACAAAACCCATCAATGCTTACACCACAGAAGCATGCTAGCATCTTGAACTAAGTTTTGCTGTGCAACGTCTTCATGGAACACCAGGAAATGGCAGATTTAATTCCATGTAATCAACTGGCAAGTTTAACTCCTTGAAATCAATTTACACTGAAATATTTGTGTTTTCACTAGCAGGTTGACTACTATCCTGGTAAACCCTTTCTAATATACCTTGGCTACAAGTAAAAGGCAAAATTGTTGCAAGGCAAAATTACATTTGCTAGAGGAAGGCAAGAGAAGCAAGCCAATTCTATAACCTGCAGAAAATGCAAGGCTCCTGGGAAAAGAAAAAAAAAACCAAAACCAAACAAAGAAACTAACAACCCCCCCAAAACAAAAACAACAACAAAACAAAAATGGAAAATGTAACACAGCAACAAAAGCACTTATGCCTTATACTTGTAGACAGAATTTTCAATGTAATGTCAGAAGAATTCTTACTGCCATCTCAGGCAAAAAAAGAGCCAAGACTTGACATATTCCAAGGCCGATCTTTACTGACAATTTTACAGATATCTTGTGCTAAAATTGTTATACTGACTTTGATAATAGAGGAAGTCTGAATTCCCAGCCCATGAAAGTGTTTAATGGCTTAAGTCATGAACTGGAAAGTCTCTTGGAAGTTCTTAGGTCTCATGGCCACCAACACGATATTTGTAAATAGTCACGTGTCTGGTTTTAACAAGTGACGGAGGGAGTTACGGAAAAATTATGCTGGAAAAGGTGCGCAGTTGGAAAAGATGGGACACCATCCCATTTTTCTAAGAGCTGAGGTTCAGACATTTCTAAGCATCTACCTTTAGATTTGTTAATTTATATTTGTTTCAAACAGGTGTCTCTCACAAAAACAGTAAAGAGAAAAGGTGCAACTGCCCAGTTTCTGCTCTTCTATAAAGACTTTCCCACTTCAACCATTTGATTTACCCCTCTGTTGTCAGCATTAGAGCATTTTGCTCCATTTTTTAATTATTGTTGTTTTTTCAGATTAGTTTAAAAACTAAGTAAAGACAACAATAATAATAACAATAGCAATAATACTTTGAATTACCAAGAGGGAGCTGTCCCTTTCATCTGAAAGCAAAAAAGATAGAGAAAGCTAATCTGTTTTCTTTTTTGCTTTTCTTTAAGAACCTTCTTTCTAATCAAATACATGGGGCAGTGACCTGGCCTCCTATCTCAAGTCACACACTCATCAACTTGTATAAAATCAAGTCATCATACCTGAGTAAACTGGAGAAAGAACAAACAAGTGAGCCATAATCTAACTATTCTGAATACATTGTTATTTTGCTTCAAATTTAGCAGTATCATTCTATCTTCTTTAACACCTGGGTTGCTGTTGTTCATTCTCCACATTGCCAGCAGATCATAGGCAGATGACTGGCAAGTGATGGAGTTTTCAGGATTCATCCTGCTTCTTCTTTCTTACATCAGAAAAATATTTATTTAGGTGAGAGAGCATTTTCTATGGCTCCTTAACTGATCTAGGGAATATTTAGAGACAGCTTTGCAGAAATAGAAAGGTTTATGGCAAGTAGACAAACAAATTCCATTAATTTATGAAGGCTAAGCAAATGTTCTATAGCAAGAAAACTATACATAGGCTGTGCTCTTGATTGATCAGATTCAATTACTGCTCAGGATCAGAGCTAGTGCTTTCAAGACTTCCATTTCCTACAAGTGCTTTTCAAGAGTCTTTGTGAGTCTGCTTCAGCAGCACAGCAGTGTACCCTATGTCCTTCATAAGTCCTCTTGGAGTACCAGGAGACAATGTGGATTTTGCCACTGAGGATGAGATTTCCACTTTTGATTATGCAACCATCTTCAATAACAACTTCTTGAACACTTGAAATGTGCCCTGGGAATCACACACCTCAGAAGAATTTTTCTAGGTGTGGGGTCATAACAGATCTCATTGCATTTCCCCATTCCAATTTAAATTCCAGCAAACCAGCTGAAAGATCAAGTGAAGGGAGGAGGAGCAAGGTACAAAGCCCTACAAAGCAGTAATGGATCTTCAGGCAACATCTAGCAGGCTGGTGGAACACCTGCACGTAGGAGGTTCCAAAGGTTCAAGGCTGGGCAGGCTCATGGCAGGTAATTCTGCTGAGGATCATTAAATACAGAAAACCTACCTATATTCAGAAAGCCACTGGACTAAAAGTAGGGAATGAGACGGATGGGAAAATAGTAGGGGAAGTTATTATTTTGCCTTGTACTTCTATTTTCATAAAAAGCATTCCTTTGGCCAGTACTGGGCACAGGATGCTGAAATATAACAGACCATTGGTTTGATACAGAGTAGACCTGCCCTCCTACACACTTTTCTGGAGTATTGGATCTCAGAACAGTAAAAAGGCCCTACAGCGAGCAGATGATGTGAGACTCTGGTGAAACAAACAGTGTGAGCTGCCCACACCACACATAGGATCATAAAGGTCTGTGTTTCTCCGCTCAGCCTTTTCAGAACTTTAAAAAACCTACACATTAACCTCAGTGGTACAGGACGTAGGCAGAAATCTGCCTACCTTTTTGCAGAAAAGGACAGCCAAAGCTAGCATCTAAATGACAGTAGGCAACAGCTTTTTGGTAAGATTTTCTAAATATTATGTATCCTAATTACACAAATGGACAGCCAGTGAGTTGCAAATTCCCCAGTAAAGCCTGTCTAGCACAAGATCCTTTAATTCTACCTTTGAAGTGAGTGATTTACAGGAAATGAGCTAGAAATTTCAGTGCTGACTGCAATCAAGACCCTTATCTTTACAATGAGCATGATTTATCGCAATTTTATGCTAATAGCTCTCACCCGTCATTATCACAAGAGAGAATATATGTCAAAATTCTTTATTCACCCTAAATCACACATCAGCCAGGCTTCCCATTCAAAGTATCTGATTGGGACCTACAGAAGTGGAAGGCACAGTGTGCTGCACACAATGACTTTCATAGCCTTTTAAGCTCTCCTCTTACTTTGGACAGCTTATAAAACGGCAGAACATTGTTTTGAATGATAAATACAGTTCAATACAAACTCCAGGTTTGGGGGTGGACATCCAGTTTTAGAAAACTGATGAATATCAAATTTTTGTCCTTCTTCAAACATGGTATCTAATTAACTTTTTACATTAACACTCCCTTGCAGTCAAATAAAGAACCCTTATGACTTTCAGGTATGTACAGAGATAGCATACAGGGATTTTAAAGCCACAGCTACTGCAGGCTGAACAGCATTCTGGGGTAGCTCCCCACCACAATTGCTGCCTTTCCAACACTTCCACTATGGGAGACAACAATGTCAAGTCCTTACATTTGACCTGACAGAGTCCTGCCTTCTAATATGCCTTTGAACTATGGTGAAACAGATTGCACATAGTTCTTCTGGTGTGCCTACTGTTCAAAAGGAAAGATTAAACTTACAGCATGAGGGAGTACAATAGGAATTAAATTTTGAGGGAATTCCAGGGACCATAGGTGCAAAGCAGCTTGTAGGAGCTCACAGGAGCTAGGGCACAGAAACAGAATTTTCTGTATTAAGATTTGTCTGCCCAGTGCTTATTCTAACTGGATTTGAAGGGAAGAATTTCAGCCTACATGACTGGAACTGTGCTGTTTTCAATGAGCCAGCCCAATCCCGCTGCTTACTGAGCAGCACTGAGTGCCACAAGGTGGTATCTTTCTTGCTCAGCACTTTTTCACTTCCTATCAGGATCCCCTCTGTGTTCATCCTGCATCTATTTATAACAAATGCTTTCCTACAGGCCTGCTATGCCAAATACCAAAAATTGCTCCCACTCACTGCAAGGCAGAAATTCTATTTCTGTGTAATTTATTCTGTCTTTACATTTCTAACCTAGAGTACAGTGCAGATTCAAACCATTTGCAACCTTTCATCATTTTCAGGTATGTGTATACTGCAGCACACTTCTCCCACATAGATTAGTTAGCTGGCATCACCAATAGGTAAGTACATGTAAGGAGGACACAGAAGCTGCTGCTTTTGAGAGACATATGTAAAAGCTGAGTTCTTACATTTTGTGAATTGGCCTGCATTTCTGTGAAGTTGTATCAATGGAGAATATGCTCTGGTGATTAGAGACCTGCAATCTGCAATCTATTTTGGTATATGTCAGAAGTGCAGGACAGGTAACCTACATGCACAGTGAAAGTCAAAATTGTAGCTCATCCTTGGAAAAAACCCTGTTTTCAGGCATGTGTCCTTGTTGCATAAAACTTTGGACTGGTTCAGGCTGTAATAATCAGTGTTTGATCAAGTACATGTCCTTCCCAGGACAGCCTTCCTGATCATTTGTTATCAGTAAAAATATTGATATCTTTTTAATATCCTCTACGTTATTATTTTTCATCCTTTCCAACTAGATTGGGGATGCTGCCTGCTGACACATGTATTTTCTTCTTCAGTACTCTAAGTTTCTACATGGGCCTTCTCTCAAATTCATAGCTGGGAACTATGTCCTATGCTCACCTGCATGTCTACACTAAAACCATACCAAAATGAACGGCTGCCCAAGGTGTGTTTCTCTGTGGAAGCTTCTCTGTATGGCATCTTCCCCACTGAGGATGCCTGGTTGACCCCAAACTCCATGATGTGGATCACCTGTGCAGACAGCCTTTTCCCTGACTGCTTAGCCACACTGCTGGGATCAGTTTGGCCAGTGCTGTACAGGTAAGATCTCTCACACAGTATACGCAGGAGTATAAAGGTGAAAGTCACCACATGCATGTGCTGCCTTTTGGTATTCTCGTAATAACAACAGCTTGCCAAGAGAAGTAGTGGGTGTTCTGTCACTGGAAGTGTTCAAAGTCAGGTTGGAAGGGGCTTTGAAGCAACCTGATCTAGTAGAGGGCAGAGACATTGAAAATAGATGATCTTTGAAGTCCCCTTCAAATCCAAAACATTCTGTGATTCTAAGAACTTGATGAAGGATTCCCAACACTGATGATTCAAGCCCCCCCGACCCCAGTCAGGTTGAAGCTATCTTCCTCAGGACATCACGGCACAGTGAAGAAGCAAGCATCACAAGATAGGGTAGGGAAATAGATACTAGAATGAGGGTACCCATCTCAAGGTCATCTCAGGTACCCACTCCCAAGGTACAGCCCTCACTCACTGAGTACCATGTATGACTAAAGTCACTCAGCCTCCACCTAAACACAAAGAACTAGTATAAAAATTAGTTAAAAATACAGAAATGTTGAGAGGAAGACTGCATCATAACTTCTGGGATCTGTCAATACACTGGATCTGCCTTCTCCCCCCACAGGACCACCTATTGGGTAAGAACAGTACTCTGTGCCTGCTGAATTGTTATCTCAAGGGGGGATTAGAACCTGTTAGTGTATTGCTCTGAATTAGTACAGTACTTTGACTGTACTTTCACAGTCATGTGTCACCTGTTACAATTTTATTAATAAAGAGACTTACCCTAGTTAGGATGGCAAATTCACCCAGTTCACATCTCAATGACTGGGCTTTACCTTTCAGCTTTAATTCAGTCTTCTGTGACTTTGACTGTGACTTTAATTCAGTCTTCTGTGACTGTTCTGTGTGAAAAACAGTAAATACGTTTCCACCCTTTGGAAAATACCTTTCTCTCTGGCAGTTCTAAAGAAGCAAGATCCATTGTTAATACCAAGTAGGTGTTCCAGTGCATCCCAATGATGGGAGTAGGATGGTACCACCTCTATGGTTGACAACAGTGTAAGAAATCTATCTGCTTTCTAAACAAATAATTCATTTTGCTGCTACTTATCAAATGAGAAGAAAACCAGTGGCTACTCAGCCCCAGGAGGACGGACAGCCTTCAGACATTGTAATTACAGGGTATCTTAAGCTCCCCCAAAATGCAAATGTCTCTAATGTCTGTAAGTGTCTCTGTGAGCTAATGAGCCCCTAAGCCTCAATTCCAACTAGCAGCTGCTTATCACAATTTAAAATTTGCTATGCAAAAAAACCTAGAATCACAGCTGCATCTGAAGCTATACTGGAGACAGAGAACTGATGCAAAGAAAGATGGGACATGACCTAGAAGCATGGCTGGAAAAATGTGTGACTTCACACTCATCAAATGCGCCAAACACCAAATGTTTAAAATGAGGGGTGAATAAAGTTTTCTGCTGCCAAGAATAAATGCCAGTGGCTGCATGAAACAAGGCCTAAGGACTGTCTTATAAAGAGAGTTAGCAACTGATGACTGTAGCCTGGATCTCCTTAGAAGTCTCAACATGTCACAGCTCTCACTGATGTTCTGCCCAGCTGTCGATAGCTCTGCACACATTTTCAGTTTTCTGTCATGCAGAGATCACAGTCTAGGCCAAGACAAGAAGGAGCAAGTATAAAGGCTTGACAAGCTTTTAGTTTCCTCACAATGTACAGAAAACAACAGAGACCCAACCTAGTAAAGGAGCAACACATAAGCTTAATTTTAGCTCATGCTTTTTACTTTACTGGTCATTATTTATAGCTTTTCAAGATCAAAGACACAAATCATCAGCAGGGATCGGAGCAATCCCATTGGTCTACATCTTCTTATGCTAAACATCCCAATTTTTCAGGTGTAGACAAAGTCATATTTTAACGTTGGGTGAAGCCTTATACTGTTAAGGCAAGAGCCAGTGCAACTATTTAAAACCTGATTTTTTTCACCCTTTTTAGGTTTGTGGCAAGGCAAACAGATAGTGACTTACAGAGAGATCAAGAGATGGGGAGAGATGAGGAATATGTTTTTAAGCACTGTTTTTTATGCACTTTTTTTAAAACTCAGTTTTTGCTTAAATACTAAAACAAAGTCCCAGTTTCAAACATAATGAAGAATAGAGAAAACCAGAATAGTGAAACAGTTGAATGCTCTTGAGGTAAAATTTTTTGTTGAGTGTCATGCCTCAATTGAAATGGGACAATCTGATTAATCCTTGAGTCACTTCCATTCTGTTTCTTCCTTTTGCAAACACCACCAAAGAATTTCCAGTTATAAAATTTTAAAAGAACAGACCAGGTTATCTTGTTTTGTGAACTCAGTACACTGTTTTCCACTGCAGAAAGAACTCTTCCCACCACCATGCAGGCAAACTACACACAAGGGGCCACTACACTGGCCACAATCACTGGGAAACCACACCTCCTCCTAATAGCTGGCATGAAAAAATGATTAAATGTCAGTGCTGCTAGAAGAAATCTCCAACATGGTCCTAAATTAGCACACCTGAAGACCACCATGGGTTTCGATTTTTTTCCTTACAGAATGGAAGACAGAATTAAGAAGCAGTGCCTGCCTCTTCAGGCTGGAAACTTGAAGTGTTGTTTGACTGGTGGATATGTTCAAAATTCATATGTCACTTGTAAGTTTATGCCAGTTACTCCTGCTCAAGAGAAGTGCAACTGCCATGGATAGTTAGAAAGAAGGACAACAGATCTTATTCACAGCAGCTTCAGGCAATTACTCAAGTACTGCATTTTCCAGCTCCTGTAAATCCTAATTCTCTTCTTGTGAACATGGCAATCTCAGCTATTTTCACCCATATCCTCACCTCTCATCTTCACTATATTGCCCTTGTTTTAAGACCAGCCTCTTGTTGATCCTGACAAGGGAACCACAGCACATAAAAATGGCTCCTGCTAGTTATGTCTTCCTTTCAATCAGAATAGAAAGCAACATACCTGAAATACATACCACCATGCAAACTGGCTCTTGCATACTGAATTCAGTATGCATACAGATGCTTCCTGCTCTGATATGAACAGAGTGCTCCTTTGAGAGGACTCCCATACTCATAAAAGGTTTTAGTTTGTTCTAAAAAAGACCAATGTCCATCAAACCACAAAGCAGATTAAAGAGCACATGGAGAGAGGCAATAGCACAGTGCTAATAAGCTATAACCTGTTCTTTGCATTTATAAAGAATGAAATACTTTAGAAGGCATAACACCAATAACAACTTGGTTTATTGGTTAGAATGTAACACCAATCACAAAACTCACAGATGCTTTGCCAGCATTCCTATCTAAAATCTAGAAGATTAGGGGCATGTCCCAGTTCAAGGATACCAACAGCTCTGAGGGAGGTAATAACACAAGATGTGTCAGACACCATGTTCTGTTGTCAGGATACGTCCTCACACCACTCTAAACCTTCCTTAGTTCCACAGTACCTCTCCCAGTTCCACTGCCCTACCAAACTTTCACAGGAGCAAGCAAAGGAATAAAAAGAGTAAACCGTTGCAATAAACCAATATTGACTGCTGTTTAGCAGATTTGAAAGCACTTACAGACCTTCTTCTTTTTGCAAACATTCCATGCCAAGGTAAATTGGGTCTGTAGTTGTGACCTTCTGCCAGGAAGACAATCCTGATAGGAGCAATCTCAGCTAATGTGGGTATCCAGCAGGTATGGGAAAGAAACATTGCTGATGTTCTCTCCTGTCACCTTAAGGGAAGCCATTGCCTCTCACAGGTTCCTTGAAAGGTCAGTAAATATTGCTTCTTTGAGGAAACCTCAAATTTCCCAGTTAACATGGTAGCTGTAGCTATCAGTGTGTTTGTAGAAGCTACCACAAAAAGGCTTCTGGAAAATACTTGTATTGCTTTGTCAAATATGGAAGCTGATGCACAATGGATTTGCTGTCAGGTTGGAAGAATGTGCTGCTGGTATAATATTCTGCAAGGTCTATCCTTCATTTTAATTAATGGTTTGAATGACAACATGGACACTTATCCCATTGTAAAGTGCAAACAAGGTGATGTAAGAAAGCAACAGTTGCAAGGCTTATTAGGAGTCAGAAAACATTGCATTACTCAAGAAAAAAATAGAGCAGCTTTCAAGCACTGTCATGGTTTGAGGCACAATGGCCTTTCCATAGTTCTTAATCTGGATGAAGGCAAGCAAAAAAGGGCTGCCACACAGAGCAAAATCAGCATTATAAGTCTCCTCAAATAATAGAATGAAACAAAGTGCAAAACCAGCAGTGCCTACTGAAAGAGGAATATTCAAGTGCACAAGTACATGAACACTTGCTGCAAGGAATTCACCGACAGTTTTGCTGAAAAGATGAGGACAGATATCTAAATTACTGTCACAGCTAAGGCATGAGAGGAATGAGGCATGAGGAATACATGAGATTACATTTTGCCCTGCCCCTACAATTATTACAAGATCATGATGAGAAGATCAATGCAGTGTGCCAGAAAATAGTTTATATTAGAGTTTGAAGAGAAGAGCTACTAAATACACCTCTTCCTCCTCCTGACATAGTGAGTATATCAGGCAAAAAATCCTCCCATTCTTCAGAGCCATTGTGTTCTGCTGAAAATGTTTAAATGACCTTATAACCTCTACCCAGCTCTTTTTATTAGCAGCCAGAATATATGCCAATGTTGTATTTCATCCTTCTCTAGCAAAGAACTACCACAGGTCCTTTTAATCACTTCATTATCACCTTTTGGGCCAGAGATGGAACACATACTTACTTATAGGAAGAAGATGTAAATGTTCCCCAGAGATCTGCTTGAGGAAGACACATTTTTTTAGATGTTAAATAATAAAATACTTTAGTATTTTATTTAGTCTCTAGTTAAAATTATACATGTTACTTCCTGATATCAAACTGGTCTATCCATTTGAGTTCTGTAATGAGCTTGGTCAAGATCTTCAGCTGGAATATTACAAAGACAAGTTAATCAAACTGAAGTTGAGATAACAAATAGCTTTTCATGACAAATACATCCTTTCACCAAAATGACTCCAAGTCTCTGCATGTCTCTCTCTGCAAGAGACATTCCATGTCTCTTTTATATTGTGTGGCTGACTGGTTTGTACTACAGCCATGGATCTGTGCTAATGCTTACTTGCACAGATTACACAGCAGCGGAGACAGATTTCTTCAGATAGACCATGTCAGCTAAGTCCAACCTTCTTGTGCCATGACACTGAACTGGAACACTAAAGGCCTTGGCCCAAAAAGCAGTGGCAGCACCACCACCAGTCCAGCTGGTTTCCTCTCACACGTTTGTTATGATAGGCACAATCTCAGAAGAAATGAATGTTGGGTTTATGCACACATTCTGCCCTCTGGTATAAACCAGATTGAGCTTCTCATAACCCAGGGGCCTGTTGACAATACACTTGCAGCATTAAAAAATGTCTAACAATTGACTGCCAACAAAGACCAGAGGTCAACAGCATGTCAGGAATGAGAGCTAAAGAAGTAACTCTGCTTCTGATAGTGGGCTGAGGTGATGGTGTGAAGAGAAAAGGAAGTTTTTGGCTCACACCTTCTGTTCCTCAATATCCTTCAGAGGCCCATAATAGTCTGGAAAACAGACAGGACTTCCCATATCACCTGTGAAAAATTATCTTACAGGCCAGAAAATAAGAGAAAAGTCTGTAGAATCTGTCTCATTTACCATACTGGCACGTGCTCGTGACCAGAGTCAGCTAAAGTCAGCCAGGTCTCTGAGTAGCTGATTACATGCATTCTGCTCTCTTAAGCAACAAGGCTGCAAGGTCAGCCAGCTTCTCCAAGGAGCCAACAAACTGTGACAGTACTATCCTTTCACTATCCCAGGTACATTGCTTGTTCTGTTTTTGAGGGTATGGAACTGGATTTAAATTAGAAGAAAAAAATCCCAACAAATCCTGTTCTGCCCAACACAACTAATTCCTTATTTTTTAAAGGGCAGTTACTGCCAGTTTTAATACACGTCTTAATGAAGACTGATTCATGAGCTGACTCTCTTATAAGGGCTTTGTAGTTAAAGAGACTGGGAATAGGAACCTTGTTAAAGCAAAGCTCTACTGAGCATTTTGCATTTCAAGACAGTTACCTCTTATGACTTTCTCTGTTTCGTTCTCTAATTAAAAGGTTAGCAAACATGCATGGGGAGCATTTTACAGAACATAGGGAACCTTAGGTCTCTCCGCTTGAGCCCTGAACTGAATTTAAGTACTCAGAGACTGTCAGTGGTATAATCACGGTGCATTAACCTCTACACATATGCTCCACTGGCATATGAGCTGCAGCAGCTCTTTCAGCAGCACCATGTGAATATTAGCCCTGTAATCCAGACTGCTGAGCTGCGCAAATTCAGGGCTATCATTTCTCTGTCTTTGTCCCCACTGCTAGGCTCAGCAAACACCTGGCTCTAAACAGTGGCAAGCATCAGAATCTAGACACATGCTTGCAGGAAAAATGTTGCAGCAGTCCAAAAAAGGGTGCCAGGTTCATTGGTGGGTAAGTGGAGAGCCGAGCCCTCAAACGAGAATTATTGTTTCACTTCCCTCCTTCCATCATTGTGATGGTCCTGACAGACCACTGGCAAGAATAATCCACAGGATTTCTATGAAGCACAGACAGAAGTTCTAGCTGTAACAAATAGCATTAGCAAAATGTCAGTAGATTCATGCTGTTACCACCCACCAGCTGCACCATTAAAGGGTGTCTGCTCCTAAGGAGTACATGAGAAAGGGATGCCCAACAGTGCCATGGAGGTAGACAAAGTGATTTACAGCTCTGTGCAGGGCGGTAACATGGGCATGAATCACCTGGTGCCCTCAGAGAGAAGCTATATTGGAGTTTGTGCGGTGAGGAAAACAGGAAAGAAAGCATTATTAGGTCTAAGGCCTGCCCATCTTTCTAATATGGAATATGTAAAGCATTCTTGATCCTGGGCATGACTAAACAAACAAATCCCCTCTGGGCCTTCTCAGGACACTGCAGCAGTCCTCACTGGAGCTGAGACAAGTGATGCCAATTAGATCCTCCTGTTAGGCACTGCATTTAGATGAGGATAGTCTGATCCTGGTGGATGCATCTCAAGAGACAGTTCCCAAGCTCTCCCATTAAATAGTTGTAGTGCTATCTTAGCACAAAAGTAAATCAGGGAGATAACATTCTGACATCAGGGCATGAGGGGGAAAAAGGAGACTGAAAGACAAGCCAAGGTCCATGTCTGTGTCTGTCAGCTAGTGAGAGGAAAGAAAATTAACCATTAAAGTCACTACTAAAAAACAGTAAGAAGAGGCACAGAAAAGAATCTGAAATCATGTGTGTCTCAGATACTTTCAAATTTTAATTGGCACTCAGACCATTTGACATTAAGTGTGGCCTTCCCCATGATGTCAGCCATCTTTAAGTCAAGGCCTTCTAGAACCTTCCAAGTCTTCAAAATACATGACTGTCTATTATATTCCATGGTATCTCTGATTAATCCTTCTCAACAGACCAAAAATTCCCTACAAAGATGAACAGCACTTCATTGTTATGAAATATTTGAAGATGGAGCAGTGTGATCTTTTTCTTTTGCTCTAAGTGAAGTGTACTTGGAGCAGATCTGGCCCAGTCATAACCAATGAACTCAGTCATCAGCCTTGTACACTGTCTCCCAGAATATCTGCATACTGCTTCCTTACCAGCCCATTCCTTCCTGATAAGGAAGTTCAGCACAAATTCAAGAAGGAGGATTTGCAAAGGCCCTTGTCCATCAGCTCTTCTCTGATCCCTGAGAAAGTTCCTATGGTCCAAGATATGAAAGGAAGATTTTGCCATAGATGGACTATGCCATAGATGGACACTTCTTTCCTGTTTTGCTGAAGCCAATTGGGAATCCAGCCAGGTAAGGACAGCAGCCACCTCACACTGCAGAGAGCAGATTCTCCAGTTCTGAGTCAGCTTTCAAAAACTGAACTGGTAAGTGAGCAGCACAACACTGCAGCTTAAATTGGGTAATGGGATTTTCAGCAGAGGAATGGGTTGGCTTCCCCTGCCAAGAAAGGTATACAAGAAATGTATTTACAGAATCAGCTTCCCCCACTGTCTCTGACAGAAGTAAGAGCAGAATTCCCATTGCTTTTTCTCACCTGGTTAAGTCATCATGCTTGAATGTGCAGGAGGCAACAGTGATGCCATAGCACAGCAACAAGCCATGCTCAGCATCCAAAGAGACAGAAGGTCTGGCACTTGGAGTTCCTGCATAAATCTGATGCTGGGTTCCAACCACAACTTCGTCCCTGCTGCAGATATCTCCCCAGAGGTATCTGCCTAGAAATGTAGAAGATTCTACATGTTTTCAGGGCTTATGGGTTCTTATTGGATCCTTTCACTCTTTAAACTTCATGGGAAGAGGAATTTTACTTTCTAGGTTGTCCTGCACTGGACAGATTTGCTTTTGGTTTGTTCTCTGGGCCTGAAGTGAGGGGAGAGAATAGATGAGGAAATTGACACAACAATAAGCCAATGTCAGTTTTCATTAACTGTAGGGGTTTTTTTTAGCATAGACCACATGCAACCTGGCTGTCTTTAACTTAAAGGGTAATTTCAACACCAAAGATTGCAGGATGGGAGTTTGGTCACCTCCTCCTACCTGGATGACTTATTTACCCTCCTAATCCCTCTAATGATTTATCAGAGAATTTGCACTGCATAAAAGTTATAAATAATGCACAAAAGTCAATGTGTTTTATGTATTCACTTCAAACAAAACATGAAGCATGCTGCCCTTGCATTTCCTGACTTTGGGCTTCTTTTGGATTTAAAGCTTATTTCAAATCTTTCATAAACTAGGCTATAATGTGGGGTTTTTTTCTTGCCATGAAATGCACACCTTTCATTAAATCACTTTCGCATTCCATACTGCCAGCCAAGGCTACTATGAAATATCTGTCACCCAAAAGCTACTAAACCAAATGCTTGTCACTTAATCCTAATCATAATTTACAGCTAACCAATAAGGCAAAAAATAAATTACTTTATCGGCTCCACTGTCTTTACATCTGCTTTATTCCCAACTGTAACATAACCAGTTATAATTGAGTTGCAGTTTAATCAACTAAGTGGGCCACCCTGTGAGAAAAAACAGAGGGGAAAAAAAAGAAAGAAAAAGAGGAAAAAAAAAAAAGAAGAGAGAATCTAGGTCGCTCTGTTCTGAAGACAGCAAAATAGATAATTGCTTCACTCCACAGCATCCATGCTGTACTAGAGGTATGTTTGAGATCTTATGTAACTAATACCATCCCTAGGTTATCCAGACCATCCCTAATAATATGCCATAAATACCTCTTCCATGCATGTGAAGGTGATGGATCTGACTTATCCTTTTCAGACTGTGTGAAAACAAGGAATATTCCAAGCCATGAGATTTTGAGGGGAATTTTGTGAGTTTTTTAAGAGGAAGAAAACCCCTTTGATTATTTTATTTGCATCTGCAAGAAATTAATAAAAATGCTGGTCTTCCACTGCTGTAAATTGACAGATCTCTGTCAAGAAAGACAGCTTTAATTTCTAAATTACATTATGCTGTAGCAAAGAAGTGCCTGTGAGTGCCCAGGATGTTGTTGTGCAGAATTGAGTGCTGATTTCCCTGGTCACTGAGAGATCATCCCTGCTGGGCTAGATTAGTTCTACTGTCTTTTAGTTAGAACTAATTTTTTGAGCACATAAAAAGATCTAGCATAGAAAGATCTTGTACAGTACTAAGCAAAATGTACACTAAAGTGATCCCTAAAAAAAAAAAATAGACAAATAACTACATAAGAACCAACAATAAGACAGGATGCCTATAACAGAGAGAAAAAAATAAATGGGTGTTGTTAACTCAGGGCAGCCAGTTCACAATAGTCAAGTAAAAGCAGGATTGAAACTGGCACACTCTACATTTAACCCAGGAAGAGGATTCACTAGGTGAAGCAAAGTCAAAACTTTGCACTTTGACTTCACTTTCCTGTGTGGAAACAGAACACTCGTGTTTGTGGTAGTGGTTGAGAGGAGGCATTTTACCCACCTATTTTAAGCAAATGTTCTTGCCCCTGCCAGCATAGCAGGAGCACATGCAACTGTTTTGGAGGAGAGGTGCTGAGTACAGGCAGAAGAAGTACCACCTGAACAGTTCTACCAGGTGACATTCAAAACACAAAACCAGAAGTCCCAATCAAGCACCTTGGCCATGGGGCAAGTCACAATCTCCTCAACAAGGGATCTCAGGCCACATGATCAAAAAAGGTGCTAAATACCTTGGCATGGTGTTCAGAGAGATGTGGGATCTCTGCTTGGCACAATGCTCATTGGCAATATGAAAATATGCACAATCAGAAGAAAGGGATGGCACATTCATCCTCTTCCAGAAGCCAGCATCCTGCAATGGCAGTGATCCGGTGTTCTGCCACTCATCTGCCCTTGCTGCAGGTTGTGTTTGGATAGGCACTCCTGAATTAGTCAGGCAGTTTGAAGGAGACTCGGTTGTAAAGTTATCAGCCATGGGAAAGGAGCCTCACAAGCTACAGGAGATATTTGAGCCCAAGAGATTCAGTCCTGTATATAAAATATGAGTCTTTCTCCATGTGCTGGGGCAGCACAAGGCACCCTCTGAAATCCCTGCCTAGATAAGAGTGACTTATGATCTAAGTCACACTGCAATGTGAGCCTGTATCCAGAATATTGAGAGGGCAGACAGCAGGTGCATAAACTGTGGAGCATATCTGAGTCTAATGATGAGGAAAACAGTAAATATTGGAACTGAGGAAGATGGCACATCTTATTTTCAGACAACTTTTCAAAACCAGTGAGAGGTCCCAGAGAAATGCCTAGTTCTTAAATTACTTTTATCTCAACTGAAATATAAAACAAAACAAAACCAAAAAATGCATTAAAAAACAGCTGTTTCAATGTAAATTGCAGGTAGAAGTCACATGGAGGGAATTTCAAGCTATGCTTGTTATATGAAACTCAAAATTCTTACCTGGGCTGAAAAAACACAGCTGGAAAGATATCCAGTATAGTCATCTGTTCTAGAAATTAATTTGTAAATCCACCAAGTCCTTTGAAATAAAACCATTTTCAATCTGAATTCTTTGAAATAAAATGATTTTCAATCTGAATCCAAAAGCTGATTTCAAATCATCCATGAGCATGGACATAATACAGCTGGCAAACCTCTTCTGTAATACAAATAGAAAGGGGCTAGAATGTTTTCAGAGAAGGAAAAATTTACCACAGCTCTGTAACTAACTCATCTAGAGTAACACAATCCTGGTTCCCACTAAGCTAGGTTTGCATTCTAACACCATCAGATGTTATCACATATAGGAAAAAAATCAAAATTTAGTGTAAAAACTAAACCACTTTGTTGGGTTAGATGAAATAGAAAACCCCCCGCATCACTTCTTATGGAAAATCTGTTATTATGGACAATCTTACGAGTGAAGACTCAAAGACATGAACACTCTATTGAGGTACTCAGGACCAATAGTTATTTCTTGCCTCACTGGCCCTATCTCTCTGAGCATGTACAATTATTTCAAATGCACCCAAGACTCAGTTTCCATTTCTTCCTGCTTGCTGCAGCAGCAGCAGGATTCCCCAGAGAGAGCACCTCTCTTCTCTCCCACCAGTCAAGCGACAATAATTACTGACTCAAGGATGCTCATGGCCAATTTATTCACATTATCCTTTTACCAATATTGTCCCTCTCATTAAGTAGCTCTTCCTTCTCTGCAGTGTTCACCTCTCATGTATTTAGAGAGTGTAGTGGTGTCCCTGCTTAACCTTTTTCCTCAGCATTTTAATCTATCTCCATGTAATTATAAATTTCCTTTCATGCACCTTTTAATCTTGTCATTTTGCAGCCTGGGTGACATGGAACAGAAACTTCTGATATTTAAAGGAAAATACAGAGAAGAAAGTTGAAATTGTCAAGGAAAGTGTTTTAAGTATACAGAATTCAAACAAACAAACCAAAATTTAAAAATACTCATCTGTCGCTAATTAAATCAAGATTTTTTTCCTACATATTCTTCCTATCACTTTTATTCCTGGCTAGAACTGTGTAGAGGAGAAACTATATACATATATTGGCAAAATCTCTGAGTACTTCCTCCTTCTCTTCAATTTTTTAACTTACTTGTATTCTGTTTGGGATTTTTTTTTTTTTTTACTTTAGAGAAAAAATAAATCTGAAGGAAACTGCAAAGAGAAATTTAAATCACAAAGAACAAAACATTTCCCTTAGACTCAAGGAAGAGTAACATGCATAAACTCATCTTCAGCATAAAGTAAATAACGACCAGAGATTAAAAAATACATTGGTTTGGACATGATGTCTTCATCTCATGTAGTCTTTCATGTTTGCAATATGTCTTCTTTTCTTGATTGCTGAGGAAAATAAACAAACTTAGGTGTTTAAAAGCTTTTTATTAAAAACAAAAACCAGCACAGCCTTAGTAAAACCTTTACAAAGTCCTCTTGGAAATTAAGATTTTGATTAATACATGCATTTTCAAAGAATTCAAGAGCCAGACACTCTTGGACCGGCACTGGAACAGAGGCCAGGCAGTCCCACACAGTTCCTGCCTTTTCAGGGGGCGTGCAGAAAGTTTCATATTATGTGCAGTAGCGCCATGGCAGTGAAGTAGAAACAGACAGAAAGTTTCATTGCCAATATCAAGTCAAGGACAAATTTTCAAGCCCATGAAGTCCAGAAGTTCAGCTCTGTCTGGCACTAAGAAGCAGAAGGAGTGATAGAAGGACAGAAGAATGTTGTTCGCTTCCCATGAAGGGAAGGACAGTGCTCAGAGCTGAGCATGTGCCTAGTTGAGTCTGCTGTTTTCCTGGGATAAATGGTGTCCTGTAACACTTTCTGTGCAAGGAGGCTGGGAAAGACACCATTTAACACAGAGATCAAGTGACCTTCCCAGGCATACCCATGGTTCTCCCACAGACAAGGCCAGCAATTGAGACAACGATCTTACACTCAGTTACCTTCAACAGAAGGCTCAAACTTCTTTCCTGCTGGTCAAATTTGTCTGAGCTCGCTAGCAAAAACAAAAAAATGAGACAGATCCAGGGACACAGAGACATGGCAGTCCAACTATTTGTCAACACAGGCATTGACACACATTTCTTTCCCATCTTTTTTCCTTTAATTGTTGTCTGCCTTCCCCTTCATTGCTCTAATTCTCTCAGGAGACTGAAGTTATCAAAACAACTCCACCATTCCCCACTTAGATTTTTTTGTTGTTGTTTCTTCCCTTGTTTTCCACAGAAGGTAATTCACAGCCATTTGAATCCCAAATTTATGTTGATGTTGTTGTATGTTTGACATTCCTTCAAGGTCAGTATCACTGCAAATAAGCCAAGAGACTCAAATCATGATGCAAAATGTAAGTAGCTACTAAGCAGATTCATTCCTGTAGGTAATGACAAATGCAAATTGCAAAAAGATGCACAAAGTCAGCAGATTAAATTTTTTGTTTGTATTAATGCACGTCTGCAGTGACAGCATCCACCCGGCAGAAAAGCAGCTCATTCAAAAATACAGAAGAGAGGGGGGAAGAAAATAATCCTCAAATTGCACAGGGTGGTTGTCAATTTGTCAGTAGCAGAGAGACACAATTTGTTTGAAGTATTTTGTTTCTAACATGCACTGTGATTTGTACGAGTGAGAGATAACTAGTAGCCTTTGCCACGTCTGAAATTGCAGCTGTTACTCTTTAGCAAACCACATGAGCATCTGTTCAGCGATCGGTTGAAACTTTCAGTCTTCTCAGCAATGTTCTACATCCTAAGACACGGACTCCAGACCCAAAAACTAACCTGAGGGAAACATAACTGACCATATCCAAGCTCTCACAAGCAGACTGTGTGTGAGAAAGTATGATGGCAACCAGCAAAGTGCTCAAAGCAGAAAGTTAGCAAATGTTTAAGGTTCTGACTTGCCTTGATCAAGCACTTGATTTCAGCACATGGAATGAATATACAAAGGCACTGCAGAGGTGCAGCCTCACCTCAAAGAAGACCATCCAAAACTAAGGCAGAGTGCTTTTTGCCCCACCACTGAAAGAGGAGAGACAGAGAATTTTGAAGAGCCTTCAGCATGCTGCTGAGGGTCTTTACAGTTGTTGGAAGTGGGGATAGAGACATTGCAGCTTTGAGGGACTAACATCCCAGTTACCACTTCAGGACCATACCCTCTCTCCAATGGCCTGAAAAACTATGAATTCTCACCCTAGGTAACATTAGAACCTGTATTTGTGTTGGAGTCTCAGCATCAGTGTCTATTCCCTCTCTTGTCTGAACACTATCACATAAAGTCCAGAGAAGGGACCTTGGCCATCAAACAGAAGAACATGCCTTTTGCATGTAGCCCTCTGACATGAGACAAGCCAATGGCAACACACTAGAGATCCGTCCTTTTCTTTCTGCCAGCCTTCCCTGCTTATTGCCATTCCTCTTCCAGGCTTCCTCAGCAATTTGGCAGGCCTCAAACACTGCTGGAGGACTTCTCAACTCCACTCAGCTGCCACATGAAATGTCCCACGATGCCATGTAGTTGCTAGGGTGGATTTTTGTGCTGTTGCCTTTGGGGGGTGGCTCAGGATTAGAGACATTCCCATTTCTGTAAGGGCGGGATGCCTGCCTTCCCTTAGAGGAGAGCATTTGCAGAGGTTACTTAGAGCTCTTGGAGCCCTACACTTAGTGCTGACAAATACATACAGTCTTGACTTAACTCAGCAAGACTTCTAAACCCAGGTAGCCTCCACGGATTTGATTTCATAGCTTTATGAATTCAAACATTACCCTTCTACTCAGAGAAGGAAGCTCTCCCATGTGCATCAGCCTTCATATACATCAGTCTTCTCCAGTGTCTGTGCTTTTGCCAGCCCATGGGCAAGTGAGCAGGTCTCCATGGCTAACAGTTTAACTACATCCTGAACTTCCCTCTCCTTAAGAGCCAACACAAAGGCAAGCCAGTAGCTTATATTTAGAGTATCCCGTTTCACCAGGAAGATCTCAATAACTGTAATACATTATCCATTAGGCTCCTGCCCAGCTCCAAATTCGCTGCTGCAGATAGCATTTCCTATGCAACGCAGGCTAAAATTTCAGCCTGACAAATCCTATTTGTGCCAAAACCATGCAGCTGGCAAAAAACCACCACTTGGCTCCAAAATGAAAGGTAAAAAAAACAGGAAAGTCAGAAATGTGCAGGTATACAGCAACAGATATTAAAATCAAAAAGCATGAAGAACCTCCTTTGAAGTGGACAGAAAAATGAAGGAGAATAATTTTTTTTCTGCCATGAATCAATCCTAGACAGACTATATATTTATTTATATTTATATATATATTTAATATATATGAAATTTTGTTATTTCTCCCTCTCTGTGAGGGAAAACCTCCTGCTTATCCATGTCACTCCGAGCAGGCTTTTGACAAGCAGATGGCCTGCAGCATAAATCTTAGTTAAGCTTTTTGTGGCCTACCTCTACCATCAGCTGAAAGTTGCACATTTCCTCCAAGGATACTTCAATAAGCACACTGCTCGCAGTGCCTGCTTGCAAGTAAGACAAACATAAGTAAGATCCCAGCAGACACAAGGGAGATCTTTGTGTGATTCTAACAGCAACAGGCCAAACAGAGGCAAGTAAATATAAAAGGAAGCTTTCTCCAGAAAGGAAAAATGGACCTGGTCAGTTTTTAGTCTCCTGGTTTGGATCATGGATGCAATAACTCAGCTGACCATCACTGTAGTTGTTTCACTGGTATCATCTCAACAGCAACCATTTGCTTCTTTGGATGACATCTTGCAACTTATTCAAATTTCTTGAAGGAAATCTCTTTGCCAGCAGCATACATTAGGGAAAAAAAATGCTTTTAATACCATTCCTTGTGAAAAATGTATGCAACAAATATGCCACGTACCCCAGGTTCCTGCCTCCTGTCACTGGATCCCAGAAAGAAGGGATCAGCACCTCCTTCTCCGTTTCCTCTCTTCAAAAATCTGTAGAGAGCAATGAAGTGACACCTCTGCCTCCTTTTCTCCAAAACAGATAAAACAGGTCCTTAGCCACTCCTCAGAAGACATTCCTTCAGCCCTTTCACCAGTTTTTTTGCCCTCCTCTGGGTGCATTCAACACCCTTAAAAACATTTTTTTTTAATTTGTGAGGCCCAGAATTACACACAACACAGGTGGAAGTTATCTGAGAATGAAAGTGGCCCCCCAACACCTATCACGTGCTACAGTGGTCTTGAGATCTCCTGTCTCTTGCCAGATTCTCCAGTCTTGGTGATTTGGATGCACCTGATTGCAAAATGAAAGACCTCATGTGTTAAATGTTTCAAGGATCAGAGACAAAAGAGACCCCAGAAGTCAATACCAGCACTATTTGCTGCATTACAATCTGCAGTTTTTCATCACAGTTTCTGGCCTGCTCCAGAACCTCACACATTAACATAAGCAGTGGAGCACAGCCTAGTTGGTGCATGACATTCCAGGGCAGCACAGAGGCTCAGCAGAAAACTGGAAATGTGAGAAACAAGAGAGTGAGCTGGAGAAGGAGAAAACAGAAACCCCTGTGCTTATTTCACAGCGCGTTCCACCACAGTTCTGCATTGCCTTTGTCTGCACTCAATCTTGCTAACTTTTGCAGGAAAAATTAAGGACTTAATCCATACTTCACAAACTACTGAAGTGAGGCAAATGCAGCCGTAGAATATACACAAGGTCACTGCTAAGATGTTAACCACTAGTGTGGTTTTCATTCAGGCTTATCTGGCATTCACACACCCTCACATCTTCCCTAATGTAAGCTTAGCACAGGATCCGCTCTTTCAGAGCTTAAGTCACACAGCGACTTAAATCCTATTGTCTTCATGAGGGTTTGGATCTCTGTCTGCCTTCAAGAACAAGGAGACTCCCTCTGGGCTGTGTTTTGTGATACACCCAGCTGAATCAAAGTTGCTGGTGAGGGATGTGAGGTAGGCAGTGCCCTGCTGCTGGTACATCACAGACGGCAATCTGCTTGTGTTTGTCTTGCGCCTTTAATGGCATTTTATGGATCCTTCTGAACCAAAACAAGTGGCCACTGATTCTTGACAGAAGAAGCAGATGTGAAGCAGAAGTCCCCACCCTAAATGGCTGCCTATAAATCAGCAAATCATGCCTGAATTATCTACTATAGTGAATATCTATCCAGAAACTCAGATGTACCTTTCCTCCTAGTGGGGCTGCACTGCACCATGAATTCAAGGGGTGCTGGAAGCATGAAGAAGAAATTTAGACAGTACCATTCATATGCACTGTTACATGTGAAAGGAACTTGCATAATTTATCCACAGGCTGAGTTTAAAAAAACTCAATATTTAAGGCAGACATTCCAACCTTTTACCATCCAGTTCTTGCCATTTCTCCCTTTCATGGCAATAAAAGTAGCACATTAAAAGGGCTCTGTGCAGCATCATATTTAGAGCTACTTTGTGTTTTGTGTACCAAAATTTCACAGTATTCCGGTCTGCAGATGCTTTCTGCAGTAGGAAATCTCTCTCTTCTTCAAACACATCACAATCCAACATTCCAGTAAATTCTTCTCACTTTCCATAGGTTTCCTCTTTTCTTTGTCATAAGAAAATGTCTCAGACCTCGGCCCTCAAATCACCTAGTATCAGAATGACACCCAGAAGAGCTTCATGAAGTTCATTGTCTTCTATCCCAAAACAGTTTCCCTATTTGTCCAAGCCAGCAGCAACAGAGGAAGTGATACAGGATAGTACAACATGGGAGTCAGGTGTTCATGCACAATTTGCTTTCACACAAACTGAGGAAAAAATAAGCCATTCACAGTGAAAACCATTACAGCTAAACTCCTTCAGGACCCATTCCAGATCCCCCGGTTCCTGCTCTCTCCTGGGAAATCATACACATTGGTCATGATAACATTAGCCAAGCTCTGACCTGGCTTGGCAAAGAGCACTTCTAATGTAAAATATAGTCATTAAATGACTCTGTTTGTCTTCTTTAAAAAACTGTCACAGGAACAGCAAAGCAACCAGTCACGCTGGCTACACACCTCTGTCACTGTCTGTAATGTAGCAGGGTCAGAGGTACAAAATATCCCCTTGCTGTTACTCCTGTGAGGGAAGAAGCAGCAATTTCAAGCCCTTATGTGTCCTCTTGCTACTTTCTTCTTGTTTTACACAGCTAACAAGCATCATGACTTCTCCATGGCTTCTGTCACTGACAGACAATAAATAGTGTGACTTCCATATAGGGTGTTGGAAGGTCTGAGAAGCACCAAAGGAAAAAAAAAAAAAAGGCTACAGAAGGAAATCGGCCAAATAACCTAGTATTTTGTACTGTTTTTCCTGGACTAGAGTCCACATTGCTAATGAAAGAGTCAATGATTTTGTCATGAAGAGGCCAGGGATTTAAAAAGACTCATTTCAAGCTGGTCAACCTTCAGGCAGAAACTCTGCTGCCAACACAGCAGCAAAATCCCAGTGCTGGCAGGACAGCAGAGGATGACCTTCCACTGCACAGAAACTGCAAACTTCTGCACACCCTCTTTAACAACAAGCCAGGGAAAGGACACATTCTACTTCAGCAATACAATAACCTGTGAAACTGATTTCACAAAACCTAAATACTCTTTTCAAACTTTCAAATGAAGCAACTTGACACAACATAACTACCTTACCTTGGCTGCTAACTTGCTAACTTAGCTCATCTACCTTTCAAAACACCTCATTGCCTTCTTCCCCTATGGGCAAAACTCCAAGGAAAAGCAAATCTGATCATTCTGTGCCATTAGAGACAAGGCTAATATCTTCAAACTTTGCTTCAAAGGCAATGGCAAAACTCCCACAGAAGCAATCTGCTAAGGTTAGTGCTACTGCTAATTAGCAGAGAGTGAGACCTCATCTCCCTCAATAAGGTGAGTGAGGAGGCAGGAGAATGATGTTTTTCTATCAGTGCCTTATTTGACCACTCCCTATGACAAAACCTGATTCCAAACTCCTCACATGCTTCAGAGACCTACAAGGTCCTGTCCAGTAGGGAAAGGTCAGAAGCAACCACGTGCAAACAGTTTTCAAATCCAGCTCTTGGCTGTCATAAGCTCTGGCCTAAGCTTCATTTTGGGGCTGTATGCTGGGAAGAAAAAATGACATACCCTTTATGAAAATGACATATTCATTATGATCCATCAAGGACACCCAAGAGGCTCTCAGACTTTGTGAATTTTTACCATCTGAGAGTTGAAGTGTTAAGCTACCTTAACTGCAGGTGTTCTGCAAGCAGAATCTATAGCAGGTCTGATTCTGTGTAAATTAGAGGGAACCTTAATGACAAAATTGCAGTATTTTTTTATTTCTTCCAGGAATGCCAAAAGAGATTATGACAATGGCATAGGAACTTTTGCACTATTAGAAAAATCCTATCAATCAGAAAAATTAATTCAGAGGTGTTCTGGGAAAAGCCATATTAAACTAAAATCAAAGAGCCAAGAAACCCACCCACAGACCTCCCAGAAAGTGAGGATAATAAAAATGGTCACTAGCAGATCAGACCATGTACCCCACCCAAAGCAAGCCTATCAACTAGAGGTTTGGTGCTGTGCTCAGTTTGACCATCCTTGTGGACACAATTCACAGATTATTCTGAGTTGAAAGGACCCAGAAGGATCACTGAGTCCAACTCTTAAGTAAATATCCCTCTGGATATCAGAACTGGCAGACAGAAAGGGTTCTGGCCCCAGAATCAAGGAAGTAAACTATAACCTTTAGTCCTTGGTTTGCTGTGCCAGTCTGGCCAGCTTGGATGATTTGCATCAGCTTGGGCTTTAACACCAGGAAGAAACCAGTGTCCAAAACCACCTTTATTTTCCATATTATATTTGTACTGGGAGATCTTGTTTTATCTTGTTGAAACTATTTGTAATTTAAAAATAGGACTCTGCTTAATGAATTAGCATTTCCTGGATTTTACCACTCTGCAGAGATTTCTCCTTTATTGAGTAAGTGGGTAAGTTCCAGACACATTAAGTCATCTGGCAGAAAAGCTGGTGCCCTGGACAGCATCTTGACAGACACCAGAAGCTCAGACTTCACAAAAAGATAGCTTTTTGAATTTACCTTCTCAGAAAGTCCTATTATCATACAAATCCTGACCTTGGCATGCAACATCATGTTAGAATGAAGGTCTGCCCAGGGTGAATGTTGTTAGGCAGACACTGCTTCCAACTCATGTTAAGTCACCAAGCTGCAGAAAAAAAGCAGGCATCGTAGATGTTATTCCTTTGCTGCAGCCCTCCTCCCCCCACCTTTAACTGCAGTCTGTGAGCAGTTGTTTCCCTGTACTGGATACATGGATCTCCAGCTGGAGTGGCTGTATCTCCAGTTTGCAGGTACATTCGTTCATTTCTGTGCAAGCAACCTTGCACTACAGCAAACAGTGCAAAGCCTGCACATCTTAACACTAATTCTCCTTCAAAACAGCCACTGAAGAGTGAAATGAAACACAGCACTGCTACCACACAAACTGTTATCTTCTCACCTAGATGTCTTCATACCTTGCTATTTCCTGCAATCAAATTACTCCCTTTCTTCTCCAGCTTGATCTCCCCATTCAAAATACCCCAACTCAAACTTTGCTTGCTTCCTCTGTTCTTAGCGGTGAAAATTTTGCTCCTCTGGTGAAAAACACCCACCACTTTCAGAGATGAAAACATTATTATTTCCATGCCATGGGATAGAGTCCTGCAGTAAATGTTGAAGTTGTACATGACATCAATATCATCACACATTAAACATTTACACAGCCCCATGGTTCTCCAGTTTCTTCAAAGAAAAAAGAATGAAAAATGCACACATGAGCTAGAGTACAAAAGAGAATTATCAACTTCCTCCAACAGCATCCAGCATCCAGCTGGAAACTGGATTCAGCATCCAGCATCACCTCAGTGATGCTTAGACCATTGCTTAGACCGAATGCCCGGGTCAAGCAGCCTAAAAAGTAACTGTGGCAGAAAAAAGAGACCTCATTCCCAAATATTTGTTCAGTGTTTTCAATTTCTCCTACACATATCCCTAATTTTTCTATTTTACACCAGTCTATTAAAACAATTCCTCACATACATAAGCTATATACAGAAACACATAGAAGATTTGACTTACATCCAGGTAAAGTGTGTAGGAATACTTTATTATCATTTTCATCCTTATTGTGGCTTTGTTCTTACTAAAAATAACTCTCAAAATATCAGGGACAAAAATTTCTGCACTGGGCATTCTTTGTTCAGGATTTGGCCAATCTTTGGGGCAAAGATGAAAGAAGGCTTACACACATAGATGAAATGTCACTCTTTCTTTGGGCTTACTCTGCCTAAAATCAGTCTTTGTCCTTTATAATACTTGCCTCCGTGGTATGCCATGAAGCAAATCAAGCCTCTCACACTGCACAGAAGAGTATGCATCCAGTTGGTAGGGTGCCAATTAGGCACGACCCAGGGCCAGCACACTCTGAGTGGGAGGTCTCTTCTCTGACAGGGGGCTTTGGTCTCTGCTTGTTGCTGCCCTCTCCTGCTCAGACTCTCCAAACACTCCACTCTGGGATCGTGAATCAGTGACAGGCATGCTCTTCCAAGTCCTATTCCAGGTGCAGACCCTACCATAGTAGACTCTTTCCAAGTGCAGAGGGGAGGGGTAGGTGGGATTCAAGGCCCCTTTTTTGCCAATCACACTTACCTCCTAGAGCTTGTTTCATAACAAAATCCATGATTTGTTGCTTGGGGGTCCTGCCCACCTTCACACCTCACATGCACAGAGACCTGGAATCCTTGGAAGGCAGCCTGCAAAGAGGCACAATGAAAAGAGGAATAGTGTCTCTAGAAGAAAAGGCTAATGCCTGATCTTCCTCAGCTCTCTCCCCACAGCCTTCCTCTCTTTGTCTGTGTGCAGACAAGTTTCCAGCCCTCCATCCCTTCAAACCCTGCTTTGCACAAGGCACCCGAGGAGCAGAGCTGCATGCTGGCGAGCAGTCAGCGGGTGGGAGGAGTCAGGGGTACACGGCGGCTCCCCCAGACTGGGCAAGTGCCCGAGAGCAAGTGCGGAGGAGAAATGCGGTGCCCTTCCGTGAATTGTCTCCTGCAGACAGGCAGGAAGGGGTTAAACCTTTGAACTTTCTCGTTTCCCCGCCTGCTTCTCGCCTCTCGGTTTTCAGAGGGTTTGCTCCGAGGCGGCAGGTCCGCCCGGGACCGCCGAGGGGGCATTTGAAGGTGAAGCGCCCTGCAAGTGCCCGGGAGAACAAGCGGCGGATGCTGGGCGATCAGGATGCGGATGCGGTCCGGGTGGCGGAATGGAAAGTCCCCCACCAGAACCCCTCGGAAAGCCCCCAGCGCAAAGCCAGCGAGGGCTGCACCTCCTCAGGGCGAGCCGGCACGGCTCAAGGTTGAGACGGCCGGCCCCAGGTGCAGCACAGCTCCAGCTGCTGCATCCCACCCCCCGCCTGCCTTCGGCACCGGGTCACAGCCGTGCCAGTACTTGGAGGGTCAGGAGTGTCCCCGTTTCTGTGCGCCCGCACCCCGCCTCTCCTGTCTGCCCTTCCCGGCTCGGCTCGGCACGGCCCGC
>VWZP01002883.1:6354-23514 GCA_013396995.1 Dicaeum eximium
AAAAAACGCCTTTCCTCCAGCCCCCCGGGCAGGCACGGCGGCCGTGCCGAGGGATTCGGGACGCGGTACTTATGTAACCCGGGGGCGAGCGGCCGCTTCCCGCTGGGCGAGGGGCGAAGCGGCAGCGGTGAAACCACGGCCGAGGGGGACACGGTGGGGCGGCCGGGCGGCCCCCTGGTCCCCGCTTCCAGCTGCCGTCGTGGGAAGCTCCCGCGTGGGAGCCCCATCCCCACGCCCTCGGGCAAAAGCGCGGCCGCCGCCGCTCGGTACCGGGCACCGCGGGCCGGGGCCACCGGGGACCGCGTCCCGCCCGGCCGCCCCTTCCCCAGCGGCGGTGCCCGAGCCGGGAAGAACTTCAGAGCGAGAAGAGGCAAGGAGCGGGGCGACGGTGCTGTTTTGGCTGCTCCCGTCTCACTTCTCCGCGGGGAGGATGCGCTGAGGGGAGCTGGGCTGGCTGAGGGGAGCCGGGGTAGCCCCGGAGGCGGCCGGGGCCGGGCGGAGAGGAGCCGGAGCCGGGATGAGGCGGCGGCGGTCAGGGAGGGGACAGACTCCCCCGGGGGACACGGGTGGCGGAGGGGACGGGGGTGTTCACGGAGGGGTGCCCGTCTGCTCTCGTTCCGAGGGAGAGCGAGCTCGGTATCACCATGGCGACCTGAGGGAGGAAAGAGCTAAATAAATAAATAAATAAGTAAGGGAGAACTCCCCCCTTCTTCCACTCCCCCCGGCCCTCGCCGTCCCTTCCAGGCCAGGTCCGGTGCCAAAGGTGCGGAGAAAGATACCACGGACAAAACTTTGCTCTCGTGGTAAAAGCGGGAGGCGAAGGGCCGGGGATGGCGTTGGGGAAGGGACCGCAGTTTCGGGGAGCCAGGGACTCCCGGATCGCCGTGGCCGGAGCATCCTCTCCGGAAAGCTGCCTCGGGGCTCGCTCCTCACGGCTGCTTAGGATGCTTAGGATGTCTCCCTTTCCCCCCTCGCTCCTCGACCTCTCCGACAGCCCCGGGGCTCTCTGCCCTGGCTGCCGGAGCGGTCCGGCCCCGCCTCAGCACCGCGGACAGCGGCGGCGGAGCGGCCGGGGGAGCGCGGGATGCGCGGGGACAGCGCGGCTCGGCGGCTTTGATACGGGAATTCTGCGCTGGGAAAACCGGGAGAAGCCCCCAGCGGTGTCCCCGCTGTTAAAATCCCCCCCGAGCCGCTCTTTGCTGGGCGGCAGGAGCCAGAGGAAGACTCGCCCAGGGCCACTAAACTTTCGTGAGCCAAAGGAATGCAGGAGCTGGGAGCAAAGACAGTAAAAAATGACATCTTTTCCACGAGCTCGCTCGAGGTTGTTTTTTAGGGCCGTTTTGCAGCGGTTCTCTGCGAGGTGTTACAGGTGACAGCAGGACCGTTCACACACACTAAACCCGTGAAAGGAGCCCGGCAGGAATTGTGAGAAATGCCTGCCCTCGGCTGCTTTGCCTGCGGGAAACGCGGGGAGAAATAGCACCGGGAAGGAATTGCACTCTTAGCTCAGGGAGCCATCCCACTGCTGAGGGGCGCAGGTGGAGTTTGTGCTGGTCGGTCATGGCCAAAAACATCTCCTGACAGAGCCCTCTTCTCCTCAGACAGCTGGTGACCATTTTAAATAAATATAAAAAGCGAGGGGGAAGAAAGTGTTGGGGTTAGTGATAATGCACCAACAGCCGGGATACATTTCTTGCTCTGATGGGTTGTAAATCATTGCCTCAGCTCACCTATACCTATCTCATCCTAGCAGTTACATATGCAGTTATTACCTCAGACTAGGAAAAAATTAGTCTAGAAAAGCAAACACATAATTAATACTATTCACTGGGGGAGATGGAGATGGATTAGTCACTTTTTGGGGCTGTTCACTGTGTCGTTTTTCATTAAGCAAATGAAATTTATTTGATTTTTGCCTCGGTGCTGATAGGCAGTAAACTATAGGTACATGGAGAGTTATTGGTTTGGAATCAAATCCCCAGCCTCTCTGGGTTGTGCTTTAACTAGCAGCAATCTATCAAATCACACCAGGACTGGTTTCCTGCTCTGCCTGCCTTCCTTCTTGCTTATAAATTCTCTGTTTCAAAGAATTCTGGAAAAGACAAACACGTAGGTGAGTCAAGTATGAGAGTTAATTGGGTTTTTGATTTATTCCTGCGATGCCCAGGGTGGCCATTCCTGGGTGGGGCTCTAGTGGAAGGTGTCCCTGATGATCCTTAAGGTCCCTTTTCACCCAAGCCATCCTGTGATTCCATGCAGGAACTCCAGGCAAATTCCTTGCTGAGAATATCAAATCCTTTTTCATGTAAATCCACATTTTGCCCTAACTCCACTTCTGGAGTGAACAAACGAGTTAAGCCTTTATGGAAATTGAAACCTGGATATTTTAGTGCTGGGCCTTCCATTTCCAAGCCTATCTCCCAGGGAATATGGGAATAAAGGCCTGAAGTGTAAGTACGAGCTCGGGAACTCATTCCTTTCCTGTGGGAAAATGAGAAGTAGCAGAAGCCAACTCTTCAGGGCAGTTACCAAAGCATTTGCAATACTTGAAGTTATTGATTTCCTTACATAAGGCAGGGCTCCTGCAGCGTCACAACAATGCTGTCAGATCATTACCAAATGATTTTGCCTCATAAGCAAATAAGGAGAGAATTAATTATAGCAGCACCAACCGAAAGCCCCACAGCCTCAGTTAGTAAAAGACTCAATTCTTTGTGGCATTTCTGCCAGTGCATTTGCACCACGTTCAGTTTGAGCTTCCCAAGGTACATAATTTCACTGCAGAAAAGACTTGTTTTGCACAAGCATGTGTTTGGAGCCCTGTTTTGTAGTCATTTTCTTGAAATGTGGTACTTTGGCAGGAAAAGAAGATCTCTCCTTCAAACTGTGTAAGAGAAACAGAATTTCTTTTACATCTTCATAAAATCCCTGTCCCAAGGGATATGTTCAAATATTTCACAACAGGTTTAGGTATAAGCTTTATGTTCTTTCTTTCACCTCTCAGGAACTCTGGACACTGTTGGTGTAGGATTACAGTGTTTGTCATGACCTTCTCATGGTATTTTTACATATAAAACCAGTTTTATTCAGGACTTGTCTATATCCTTCTATAAAAGTAAGAAGTAATAAAATTCATATTAACGCTCTCCCAAATAAATTAATTTATGTCTTAAGCAGCAGTGCTTGACACATTGTAAAAATCCCATTTCTATTGTATAACTTGTTTTATTTTTATTGCTGTTAAAAGCTTTGTACCTCTGTTCAGTGCTTCCATCAAGTTCTTGCTCCAGGATGGTTTTTTTTATATGGGACAATTAAGCTCTGGCAGTTTTTAAAAAGATAGAAGGTTTAGGTTAATGTGTTACATTTATGTGGATGTACAATTTTTACTGGTGGAGGCAGTTTGATACAAGAAAACAATATTCCAAATATATTAAGTATTAATCCAATATTTATATATTGATTGTGCAGAATGTGATGCTTCTGAATAAACCCCAGCTTTACCAAACAGCAAACCCAAGGGAAAAGTTTTAATCTCATTCCCACTTGACTTACTGGAAGATTTTTTAATATTTTTGGGGGCTTTTAGTTGCTTGGCTTTTGGAGGTTTTCTCCAGATGCTTTGCTAGAATGCTACTGATGTTGAAAATACAATTTTTGTGTTTTATTAATAGCGGGAATAGAAGCATTGAACAATTGGAGGTTATTGAATCCAGTTTTTCCACACAGCACTGCATTTTTTAATGATGCCCAAGGACATTGGCTGGTGGAAGCTGGAGGCCTTCTGGCAGAGCCTCATGACTGTGTGGTGGAGCCTCTGCCAAAAGGACATCCCAAACCAGCCCATCCCAGCCCCACACTCTGCAGGACATCAATGGGATCAGTCCTGTCCATGGAGGAGAAAAACCTCTGTGATCAAAATTCCTGTGAGGAGACTGGAATTTTTCTGTCCTTAGCAGGGCAGGAATGGATCCTGTCCATGAGGAGGCTCAGAGCAACTTTAACTCCTCGTTTAACTCCTCACCTCCTCCTCATTTAACTCCTCACCCATGATCTGCCTTGCAGGATATCACCCAGGGCCAGGGGCATTTGGCAGCTGAGGAAACACACCTTGCTTCCATTTGAAAAGCTCATTAAAGTGGATTTTTGCAGTCTATTCACGAGCTCCTACATATGGCCAGCAGAACGTCCTGTCCTCAGACACAGGACAAGAAAACAAAGCAGGGAGATTTTCAAGTTTTTCAAAAATAGGCAATTTCTACCCTCAGAGTCACACAATGCCCAGTAAAATTGAGTAGAATTATAGAATCACAGAATGGTTTGGATTGGAAAGGAGCTTAAAAATCATCTTGTTCCAGCCCCCTGCCATAGGGAGGGAACCTTCCCCTAGAGCCCCATCCAGCCTGGCCATTGAAAATCTTCATTAGGGCAAGAGCTCTCCACAGCCCCGACTGCAGAAGCCCAAATTTATGCCAGAGGTTGCACAAGAAGCTTTAACATAAGTGCCAAGGGCTGGTCAGAGTTTTTTGGGTTTTTTTTTTTCTGGAGTATTACTCAAGAGAGCTTTGAATTAAAAAATAGCCACAAGGCAAAAGCCCATTCTGCTGCTATTTTCCAGTTACAACCTCAGGTTAGACGTTAATGGTAGCTGGAAGTCTATAACCACAATATCCACCAATCTTCAGCTAGAAATTATTTACTTCCAAGAAGTATTTACTTTCTTGTCTCACTCTGGAAGGAAAATAACAGAGTCTATCCAAGGGCAGAGCCTGCCTTGCAGTCAGAAAACCCTTAACATTTGCACACACAGCTCGCAATCCACAGGAGTAAATTATGATTCCACAGAGGTTTAAGGGGTTTTTTAAAGCATCTGCATTAATAACTCTGTGTGTGAGTGCAGACAGTGAAGGCTCAGATACTTAAACCAGGGAGCCTCTTATTAATCCTGACTGCCAGTGACCTCCCCACCCTCCCTGGCCATGTCCATTCTGAGGGAGCTCAGCTTCAGGCTCTGACATCTCTGTGGACACCCACACCCTCAGAAAAACAGGGGGAAAACAGGAGAAAAACCCTCGGCCACAGGAAAGCTCTGACTCATCCTAAAACTGAAGATCAGGGTGCCAGAGCAGCTGTGGCTGCCCCTGGCAGTGCCTAAGGCCAGGCTGGACAGGGCTTGGAGCAGCCTGGGACAGTGGAAGATGTCCCTGCCCATGGCACTGGATGATTTTAAGGTCCCGTCCAACCCAATTAATTCTGGGATTTTTTGAGTTTGGGGTGCTGGCACAAATGTAAGTGTGAACTTTGCCATTTGGCTTTGAGGCCTGATCCTCCTGTGCCCCATGGCTAAAGGAGGTTAGGGACAGTTTTGGGGAGAGGTGCTTCAGCACACCCTTGGATACCGTTCCAAAACCCATCAGAGGCTGCAGAAACAGCCTCATTAGGCTGCTCAACAGGCTTGACTTATTTCATTTCATACCCTTTGACCTGTGTTGGGTCCTTAAATTCAGCTGTGCCTTCAGGAAGAGCAGTCCCAGGTCTGATTGCTTCTGCCACAGCACTGAGGGCATTTCAGAGGCAAATAAACACTGGAGATCAGAGGTTTGTACCTGGTCTGGATTATCCCACATTCCTCGCATCTGGAGGGACTGTTGGGGGTGACCTGAGGAATCCAACATGCACAGGACTTTTTTGGGACTCTCTGGAGCAGAACACTGGGGCTTGTTTCCTGATGAAAGCCAAGTGCTGGCATTTGTGCTGATTTCTCAAAAAAAAAAAAGAAAAGAAAACAAAACAAACAAAAAAACCCACAAAAAACAAACCCAAAACACTTCTGGACAAGAAAACAATAATGTGCAGATTGAAAGGGTGAAACAGGAGGCTGAGGGAACGAATGGCCTGATGAGAGCCTGCACGAGAGCATCGTTAATTCAATGCTCTAATCAACTGTGCTCTGCAGTGCTTTACCACAACCATCCCTGCTTCAGCCTCTCCAGCTCAGAGCACTTTGCAGCATTGCAGGAAATCCTCTGCTTTTTGCTTCCCATTAAAAAAAAAAATCTCATTTTGTCTTGTCAATGCAGACAACTTTGTCAATGAAAGCAAAGGAGAAATTATCGTGTAATTTAGTATTTATCATAATCAAGAGCAGGGGTTCATTAGAACAATGAGCAATTGTCAAATTATTTCTCAGAGTAGTTATTTGAAGAATGAGAAAAGGGTATTTCCTACCTTCCTGCTTTTTCTCCCACCATCTCCTGCTGACACACAGAGTCTGCAGTTTCTATCAGCCTGCCAGATCAATTTCCCATTCCTGAAAAGAAGCATTTATGTTAAATGATTGTAATTAAGAACCTCCTTACAGCTCAATAGCTGTCTGGACACGCAGAGGTAATTCCCCATCGATTTCCATGGGGCCAGGTTTTCACAGGAAGATCTTCAAAAGGCAGTGCCTGCTTTGGGAGTGCAGCTTCCCTGGGCTTCTTAGAGAATCTCAGAGTGGACTTATGGAATCATCAAGGTTGGAAAAGACCTCAAAAATCATCGTGTCCAAGCTGTGACTGGTCTGCACCTTGTCCCCAGCTCTGAGTGCCACCTCCAGGTGACACCTGCAGGGATGGGCACTCCAAAGCTCCCTGGGCAGCCCCTGCCAAGGCCTGAGCACCCTTTCCATGGGGAAATTCCTGCTGCTGTCCACCCTGAGCCTCCTCTGGCACAGCTTGAAGCCATTTCCCCCTTTTCTGTCCCTTTTTCCCTGGGAGAAGAGACCAAACCCCCCTCATTGCCCCCTCCTGTCAGGGAGCTGAGTAGAATGAGGTCTTCCTTTAGAGCATAAATGAAAATAGCTGGGAAACTCCAAAAAGTCATTTTATTCCATCAAAGGCCTCAGGAGGCTTCTAGAGATGCCACAGTTTAGTGCCTCAAGTTTCATGGGATGCCTCCCTGATAATTAAATCAACATGGCCATCTTCAGGTGCAGGAGGTGTGGGAGATGAATCCCTGTCTTCAGAGTTCTCCCACAGAACTCTGCTCACGGAACTTCTTTGCACTGTCCTGCATCCCTCTCCTCCTGCCTGGCTTATAAAAATACCGAGTTTATGTAGAAGTCTGGCTTATTTTTATCTCACATTGTTCCTGACATTCTCCAGCTTAGGCCTCAAGTGGCTCAGAGGTCTCAGAGGTGGCCTTGGACTCTCAGAGCTGGAACCAACAGCAGGGGCAGGGAGAACACAGGTGGGCAAGGAAAAGGAAGGAGTCCTGCTTAAATTAAATTAAACTAATTAAAGCCAGAGGCTGTTTAATGATCTCAGGATTGCCATCAACTGCAGCAGGCTGTGGATCAGTGTCAGCAGAGCGGGAAGGGAAGGGAAGGGAAGGGAGCTGTGCCAGTTTTGGTGTGTTCTCAGTGTGCTGCTGGCTTTGTCTGGTGCAAGTGCAGAGAGCAGTGCCATTAGATGAGAAATAAATAAAATGTATCATTTAATTCTTCACTGCATGGGAGCTGGGCATAACCAAACCTTCACCCAGCAGCACCTGTAGAGGGAAGGAGGGGGAAGGAGGCAGCTGGATCCCAGCCCATCAGTGCACCCAGAGAGCTGGGCACGTCCCACCAAACCCACTGTCTTTCCAGTCATCTCCAAATCCAGGCCTGGTGTGACTCCCTGCACAGGAATTCCAACACTTCAGGTGGTTAATCATGTTCAATAAACTAGATACATGTTTATCTCAGCTGAGTATCCTGCAGGGATGTGAGCAATCCCTGGGAAGCTGCTGGATTCCCTCTACAAGGCAGGATTACATTAAAGCATAAAGTGCAGCCCAAGCCTGCTGTGATCACAAACAAAGCAGTGTTAATCCACCTCCCCCAAATACACCAAAGGTGCCACTGAAACCCGCAAGAGAAACAGGCAGAGCATTGTAGTGACCAAGAAAATATTCCAACAATCTCTGGAATATTCTAGTGATGGTGACTGTAAGTATGTGTTGGACATTTACAATGTGATTTGGGTTTTTTTGTTGGTAAGGGTTGATGTACTGTAGATGTTCTCCACACATTCACCACCACTAAACTTTTCCCTAAAACAGGACTTAAAGATTTGAGGGTGACCCTAAACTTCTGCTGCAGTTCCAAATTCTGGGCTGGCTGAGTTCTTCATTTCTAGCCAGAGAGAGGAAAGCTATATCAAGATATAAGATGGTTACAATTTGGAAGGGGTGGGAAGGAGAAAGCCTTGAGGGAGAAGGGAAAATGACATACCAAAAAAAAGGGAATGGAAAAAAATCCCTAGAATTGGATCAGAAAGACTCCCATATTTGGAACAGTTCATTCCACAGTTCTGGGGTGTCTCCCTGGAATTTAGGTGACCTGCAACATCTGGTAATTTCTACCCCTTGCAAGTGGCAGATTTGTGGTCTAAGCTACAGCTTCAGGTCAGTGAATTCACTGACCCAATACTACCAACTGCCTTCTGGATATACAGAAAATATATTTCTTCGAATAATTATTTTTTATAAAAAGAAAGAAGAGCCTCTGTGTAAAAGCAGCAAATGCCTGGTACTGACAGGCTGCATTCCAGCAGTGTCTGCTGCAGGAGAGAGCTTTGCTCTTCCATGGAGTAAGACACAAGGACAGCAGATATGAAGCAAATTTACCTCCAGAACTTCAACAGAAACACAATACAGAGTCAAAGAAAATAATAATAATAATAGTAGTAGTAGTAGTAGTAATAATAATAATAATAATAATAATAATAATAATAATAATAATAATAATAATAATGTTTGCAAAGAGCAGAATTCATGGTTTGTTGGTTGTTTCATTTTTAATTCCAGCTGCTTTCAGAAGCCAGACTGCTGGGTTTGGTCATAACTCAAATATTAGAAGAGAATTAAGCAGGAAAATCAGGTAGGGCCTTAGAATTACAGCAGAGGAAAGATTTATGATATTAACATGAGAAGAAATAATAATAACAAAAGAAAGTGGAGGAAGCCTTGCAGGAAATGCTCAGGAATAGTAAAACCCACCAAGCTGTTACAGAAATAGAATCACAGAAAATATGAGATCTTCTAAATTCATTTTAGTCAAAGAGCATTAAAGTCTCTCCGTTTGCTTCAAGGGGTTTCATATCAGACCTTAAATGTAAATTTATTTTAAACAGGCTGGTATGTAGGAGAGAGAGGTCTAACATGCAGCTTCCTTAGCACATCCCAGGATGACTTCATTCCTTCAGACTGCCACCAGAAATATTTGTACAACCCAGCCTCAGCTTTGCTCCTGCTTGTGGTTTGTTGGTGTGAAAGCAGAGCCAGGGAAGGTGACCCAGCAGCACATTCCAGAAACCTCCACAAATACTCCAAATCCTTTCCCATGGGGATGGTTTTAGATGGAGTTTCTCCCATTTGGCCACAACACGTGGTGCTCCCCTGGGAGTTTCTGCAGCTCCCCAGGATTGAGTTTTTGCAGCTCCCCATTTTCAACAGAGGTGGATGTGCATCAACACAAACATTTACCAGAAGCTGCAGCCTGAGCGTTTCTGCAGGATCTTTAATTAAGATCAGCCTGCCTTAGGTCCAAAAGCATGGATTTGGGAGTAAATATGAAAACAGGTTTCAAAGCAGCTTATTTTAAAATTAATGGCTGTTGGCACCTGCGTGGAACGTCAGTCAAGAGCGGTCGAGGTGAGCGCAGCTGAAATGGTGAAAAAAAAAATATTAAGCCATCTGTTATGTTTTACATATTATTTTTAGAAATGCAGAATAAAGACAGATTTATTCCTACTTCCCCTTAATGAAGTTTTCCAGAAATAAATAGTGCACTAACAGGCTCTTGACAATTTATGGCAGTAACCAGTCCAGAAAAAGCCCATTAAAAGGCCAAGTGATGTTCAAACCATCAAATGTGTAGGCAGGGCCACCCCATAATTTTCAAGACAAAAACCAGCCCAGGAGCTGGGCTGTGCTGTTGGAAAAGGTGGGAGCAAACAGTGGCAACTGAAATGGCAAGAAAAATCTTCATTTTGTTCTTGAAAATAATGCCTCAGGCACCCTCCTTATGAGCAGAAGAGGGAGAAAAATCCAACTTCACTGTTTGCAAATTACACAGAGGAAGAACTTTAAATTTCCACAACAATTTCTGGCTTCAGGTGAATTTCTCATTTCAGTGAAATCTGAAGTTGAGTGAGGCTGGACACAAATTCCATATTTCATCTTAGTCACAGTCTAAAAACTGCATTTTTGTGAGTTGACCTCAGATGAATTGGCCATCATTAGTGAAGATGCACCATCAGAAAAAACCCCAAGCAAAAAGCAAACCAAACCAAAACCCCACATACACACACACACACACAAAATGAAAAAAAACCTAAATTTCAAACCTAACTCTCCAGTTCTAATTGTAATTATCAAAGGCACACTCAGTAAATTAGAATTAGCACTTCTGCTCAATCTCACACACCAGCGTGGGAGGCAAAAAGGAGGGGATTGGTGCAGTTTGATGCAACTAAATAAAATGGATTTTAAAAGGATAAAAAAGGATAAAAAATAATTAATGATTAGTAGAGAGGTCAAAATTAGAACTCTTAGAACTAGAAGTTGAAAAAAAAAAAAGTTTAATAAATTTCTCTCCCCAAATAGAAATGTTCATAAAATTAACTAGAAAATCAAGTGCTTTACCTTTATACTGCCTGTGATTCTTTGCTCTGAGCCAATAATAAAGGATTCAATCATGTACAAGGACATAATCTGGTGCGTCCTCCCAACTTCCAGGATTTTGGTTCATTGGAAAAACTCCTGTCCAGTGTATGTGTAATTATTACTCTGATTTAACACCTATCATGGGTCTTAAATGAACTCAGGGAAAAAAAAAAAAAGAACAAAAATACAAATATAAGAATTATTATATAATTTCACAGAATCATAGAAAAATAGATTGGGAGTTCTGGAGGTCGTTCACAGATGCAAGAAGAGGGAATAATCCCGTTCCTCAGGCATTTGTTCCCAAAACATCCCAGTGTCCTTCCAGCCTTCAGTGCTGATCCATGTGGAGCTGGATGTTTGTGGAACTCCCAGATTTTATCCCAGGCTGGGTTGGTTCCCAGCCTGGATTCGTGCACGGGCTGCTCTTTCCCAGGTGCAGGACTCGGTGTTTTTTCCTTGTTTCAGCTTCATGGGGCTCTCAACAGCCGATTTTTCTTTTTTGTCTGTGACATCCCAGTGCATCCACTGCTCCTCCCAGGCTGGAGCCAGCTGGAGGCTGAGATTCCCCAAGAGGAATCAACCCCCAAGGGGCACCAGGAGCTGGGAGATTTGAATCTGCATCCACTCCATTTGTCCTTTTTTTGGCCAGCAAAACTGTGGGATAATGTTGAAAATCTTGGTAAAAACTGGCTGCTCTCCCCTCACCCACAGATCCAGGCATTTTGTGGTAAAAAAATCTGTCAGATTGGCCAGCCATGGATAAATTTATTGCCTGGAGAGGTTGTGGATCCCCATCTCTGGAAGTGTCCAAGGCCAGGTTGGATTTTTTTCTTGGAGCAGTGGAATAGTGAGGGTGTCCCTGCCCATGGCAGAGGTGAACTGGATGAGCTTTAAGGTCCCTTCCATCCCAAAACATTCCATTATTCTGCATTCTACAGTTCTAAATCCAAGCTGGCTGTTCCTGACCACATTCTTGTATTTCATCTTTCTGGAAATAGCTTTTTTTGAGAATAGATTCACTAGTTTTCCCAAGGAGTTACGGAAAGCTAATCAGCCCGTTGTTCCCTAAATCCACCTTCTTATTTCCCTTAAAAGGACAATAAATCATTCCCCTGTTACAGCCATAGGGGAATTTTTAATGTAGTTTGATTTTCAATGTTTTCATGTTCGTTATTCTAATTTTTACATTTCGTAATTCCTTCCACTTGGAACATCCTTGTCTCTTGGTGCTAACTTGGCTGATTCTCAGGCTTTAACTTGATTTTCTGTGTGAACAGTCCATCACTGGATGATTTCTTGGCAATCTTTTTCAGATTTGTGTCACATTTCCAGAAGGTTTATATTTCATTTCTGAAGCCTTCTCATGCAGAAAGTAGGTGCACAGCATCCCAGCCCAGGAATGGCTTTGGAATTTTCCTTTATGAACTGTGATATTTATTAAATTCCTGCCCTCACTAAATATTTTAATTCTATCCTCTCCATGTGCACCTGCACTGGAATAAGAGTAATTTGAGAAACTTTCAAGTCATTTGCAACAAAATAAAGGTCAATAAAAGAGCTTAATCATTCAATTGGCAAACGTTTGTTGTGTGAGCAGCTCTGCACTGCCAGAGCCCACAGGGAATACACAATTCTCCAGGAATTTTGCTTTAGTTCCTTCTGAGCCCTCCTTGTTTGCTTCTGATATTTCCAAGTGGATATTTTTGATCTCAGCCAAACATAAAAGGTGGCGGCTGCTTTTGAAGTGACTGAGAGTTTCCCAACTCATTTCAGTGGGAATAAATTGAAACCCTTAATTACATTTTGTCATCTCTATCAATCTTTGTGGAAGAACTTCAGCACAGTGATATTTTCCTCATAGGCATATCCTTGTGGGATAATAATTGAAAATGTGAATTAACTGCATTAACTATCACATAATCAGGGTTTTTTCTTCCTAAGACAGTCAAATTTCTGATTGACTTACACTGCTACAGCAGTGACTTGAATTAAACAGCTGCCATTTTGCCATTAAAAGCAGAGCAAGAGGATTACAAGGAATTCTGAAACAAATAAATCCTTGCTCCACTCTGCTTTTGCACAAACTGTTTTCTCCAGTTTCTCTCTCAGCTCCATGACTACAGACATCTCTAGACTATATCCAAAGCCATCAGAGCTGTTTCAGGTGCTGAAATAAACGAAATATTCATTATTTACTCCCCCTCAAGTGGCTGATCTTTGCTTCACCTTCTTTTCCCTGTGCTCCTTCTCCTGCTTCTTACATCCGTAGCAAAATAAAAAAAGGGAAAAAAAAAAAGAAAAGAGAAAAAAATCTCTTTTTTTTCCCATTCGATTTTTCAAGGCTGCTGAACAAAGCCTTTTATCCCCTCTGTGCCTCTGAAAATGTGCCATAGTTGCCCTCCACACTTGGGTGGATTTCCCACATCCCTCATGAAGGTGTTTCTCCATTTTCCTCAAGAAATATTAAAGACAAAGCCCAGGCTTATGAAAGTATGTTGACAAGTGGGTGAATTATCCTGTTTTGAGGAGTAGGCAAGTTTTCATTTGGTCAGATTAGGAGGGAGTGAATTCCATTCTTTAGCACAAACCCTCACCTGTTCTGGAATGGTTCTTGTTTCCCCACTGGAGAGATATCCTGTCTCCTACTGGAATGATGAGTTTTGTCCTCAAAATATGAGGCTGAGGGGCTAAAAAGTGCTGAAAACCCTTCAGAACACAAACCACAGGCAGGCAGAAAATGGCATTTTCTAAACAAAAAAAGCAATTAACCCTTATTAACCTGTGCCACTTCTGCAGGCAAGGGGCCAAGATGAAAGAGCAGAGTACTTACTAAAAAAAAAAACACAAGGAGAGTTTATTTTAGGGAACAAACCTGTGGAATCAGGACAGGGACCTGGAGGGTGACACTGCAGGGCTCTGTTTATCCTCCCTCAGATCCATCAAAGTTTAGGAGCCCTCAGTGGGTGCACATTCAGTGCAAAATCAAATAACGGTTCTCTCCTAATTTCCAGCATTTTGAACTCTTAAGTAGCATCTGAAAGAGAAGCTTTTCTCCTGCCTCTAGCAACTCCCACAGAAAGAGGAACATTTGGAGCTTAGCACGGCTCCAGGAGATGCAGCACACGGCTTCTCTCAGCTCCACAGCACTGACAGGGCCAGGAAAAGAAGATCTGATGGAAGGAGATGCAACAAGAATTCCATGGCCAACTCCTGTAAATAGTCACCAGTTTGCACCAAACAAGAACCTGATGCTTAGTACCCAGTTATCCATGTTTTTGTCAGGTCCTTGGATGAAATCCTTGGGCTGCAGCAGCTCATTGCACACACAGAGAGATGGACATTTTGCCTGGCACAGTTATCCTCTAATCTGAATAATCCCCATTAAAGAACTTCCTTCTTTTAGCTGTCACAGACTGAGGCTGGTGGAATTCACCTTTCTGGTGGAATTCAGTGCTCCATCCCACTGCCACTTTCCTCACCGAGCAGTTCCTGTCTCTCCACGCTGCTGCAGCATTACATAACCACCCCTGTGCAAAAAGCTGGAGCAAAACCCAGCTCAAGAGCCCAGCACAGCACAGCCACGACCTGGTGCAGCCTTGGAGAGAGGCACAAACTCAGAGCTGACCAATTCCCACTGGAATTGCAGTGCTGGGATTGAGAGAGGCAAGAATGATGTGCAAACAGCAGAGTCCAGGAGAATACAGCACCTTTGTAAACCTGCTCATATTCCAGGGAAGAATTTCAGTCTTTCCTTCAGTGAGGGTGAATTTCTCCCAAGGTGCCTGAACAGGGATTAATAGAAAACATTAAATGAGTAGCAATACTTATTATTTATTAAAATCCCACTATTCAACATGCAAATAAGGCCTTCAGCTCCATTCTGGGCATGCAGAGCTTGGAACAAAGGCAGAGCAAAGGCTTCCTTTATTCCCAAAACTTCAGTGCCGTCTGTTGCCTGGAGAATTATTCCTACCAAGAGCCAGGACTTCTCCAGACAGAGGAATACACTCACAGTAACACTGCTGTGCAACTTTCAGAGCCCAGGTTAGCAATTCTCTACAAGAAAAAGTCCCACCTTTAACTCACCCCAGGATTCAGTGTCTGCCTTAAAACAAAGCAGCAGAATTCATTTGGGACAACTGTCTGGTAAGGCACTGGCCCAGCAGCTCTCAAAAGCTACAAAATACAAGTTACAGGATGGAGTTTTAAATATAGCATGTTGTATTTAAGTTAAATTTAAGAGCATCACAATGTAGATAGCCAAGAGCATGAACATTTCAACACAGGACACCTCAAAGACCAAGCAGTGGATCATGGAATGATGGAATCACAGAATCACAGAATTTGGGTGGGAAGGAACCTTAAAACTCATCCCATTCTCATCCCTATCATGGGCAGGGACACCTCTCACTGTCCCAGGCTGCTCCCAGCCCCAGTGTCCAACCTGGCCTTAGGCACTGCCAGGGATCCAGGGGCAGCCACAGCTGCTCTGGGCACCCTCACAGAGAAAAATTCCTTCCCAGTATCTAATCTGAACCTCCTCATTCAGTTTGAAGCCATTCCTGTTGTCCTGTCACTCCAGGCCATCATGAAAAGTAACTCTCCATCTTTCTTGCAGGTTCCCTTTATCATCCTCAGATGATTGCCAAGTTTTTGCCACAGAACCAGGGTCAGCAGAGAGAAAGGGGAGGGATGAAGTCGGGCATCCTCATCTTTGAGACACTCTGCTGTGGCACTTTGGTGGCATTGGCACTGGTGGGGAATGGTTGGGCTGGGTGATCTTGAGCATCTTTTCTAACCCAGATGATTCTGAGCTTCCAGGTGTGTGCAAACACCAGGGACTTTGGCAAGGGCCTGGAATCAAAGCCATGCTTAGGATAATCCATGAAAAGGATCTAAGTGGGATGAAGTCAATCCATTGAGGAAATCTGATTATTCCCCTCTGTTTCCTGTAATTTTGCATCAGCACAAACAGATGAGATGATCAGGATAATGAGGTCCTGGTGCAGCTCCTGTGCACAGAAGGTTTGTCCAGTGCTTTTCCAGACACATTCTGCACAGGGAAGGACTCGACACAAGTGGCAGGAGGTGGTAGGAGAGGAGAGGAGCAATGTGCTAATGCACTGGGGATTGAAAATAGATCACTGATCTAAAGGGATCATCAAACCTCTTGTGGGCAATTAGAACCATCCCACAGATTCCAGGAGCTGTCAATTGTGGGGATTTGGGGGAATTTTGTAGAAAACTGCAGCAGTTAGGGAAAGCTGTCCCCCAGAGAAAGGGCACACCCAGAGGAGCCCAGATCAGGTATTAAAAGGTAAGAGATTAACTGAGGTAAGTGGAGAATTTCCCACTGACCTCACAGGAGCAAAGCACACAGAGACTGTGCCACAACATTCGAGATAATTTCTCAAGGAAATAGGGGTTAACGCTGGAAGCCAAGAAACAAAGAGAAGCTCAGCCTGGAAGAGGCAACAGTAATAGCAAGAAATTAATCTGTGAGGAGATCAGTAGCAAGAGGAAGTGCTGGGAGAGTTTTATCCCACTTCTCAACGTAAAGGAAAGCTACAGATGGCATTTAGTAGGATAAAGAGTATTTTTTGTGGATTTTTTTTTCCACTGGAAAAGCCTGTGGTGAGCAAGGAACTACTCAACCCAAGAGGGAACATCCTTCCCTGTAACCAGATAGGACATAACATAAATCTTGATGTTCTCAAATCAATTAAGCCTGAAGAACACACTAAAAACCAAGCTGAGACAATATCAAATCTGCCTCAGAATTCATGGAGAATGAGGGAAATTCCAGTGGGCTGGAAAGAACACATGTGGTGCCCGTCTGAAACGTGAAGGATGTTTGGCAGACAAAGGAAAATAAACTGGTGAATTATGGACCACTCAAATTAAGCTCTTTAAAAAATAAAAAAACTGCTTTAAGCACCAGGAAATATAAGCCAAAATGGCTTTATCAACAGCACATTGCATCAAACCTGCCTCATTTCATTCCACAGTAGATCAACACAGGCCAAGCAAGAAGCTGAGGAGGGTCATATATTTTGATTTTATTCAGACATTACACCATCTGCCACAGTGTTCTAATCAGGAAGCAGGGAAAGCTGCTCCAGGAGAAATTACCCTCTCATGGTATAAAATTGTAAAACATGCCAAGAAGGAGTTACCAGGGGTCCATTGGCAGCATGGAAGGATGTGACCAGTTGGGTCTGCGGACTGCCCAATTCTGTCAGATAAAATAATGGTTTGAGCATTTTAGAGGGGAAGTTTAGCACCCAAAATGATCCTGACAGAATGAAGAAAAGGTCTGAGAAACCAGGTTCAACCCTAATAGCCACACAGACTATTGCCCTCAAACAGGACTAAATGGTTACAAAAACAAATAACAAAAATCCAAGAATAATTTGCTACAATAACAAAGGACTGGAAACAGCCAAAGAACAAAATTCCCAAACATGT
>VWZP01002883.1:25297-37213 GCA_013396995.1 Dicaeum eximium
GAGGAAGGGGAGGATGTGAGAGGCCTTTCCCAAGGAAGGCTCCAGAGCTCTGGCTGAGTCAGATCCCAGGCTCAGGACCCCACGAGCAGTTAGGACTGGGGAAGTGTTAGGAACAGATGTGGGGGTTTAGTTAAGTCCCTGACTTTTGCCCAGGCCTCTGGCAGCAGGATTTATTGAGGTGGTCAGCACCACAAAATCCACTCTCATTCACAAATCCTTTAATAAGTTCTTTAATTCAGTCTATTACGGAATGAATTATTTGTTTAATAGACACACAGCTAACATAAGACTTAAAATACACTAAATACTACAAGGGAGTAAAGACAAAAAGAAAACTACTAATAATTAAACATAGTTTGGGGTTAAAGGTACCTATTAATGTTACAGCTAGCAAAGAAATAAAATAACTTAGGATTCAATGTGTCTCACCATCTCTTTGTTGATGGGGTACACATTGGGATCCTTCCCCTCAATTCCTAAGGAAGTAACCTCAGAATCTGTGTCCAAACTCCAGGGAAAGTCTTGAATCCTTTCAGGGTGTGTGTGTAGAGGCTTCTGACTCTGTGATAATTCATGTGTCTTTTACAGTTTGTAAAGCAGTGCCTCTCAGTCAAGGATATTTCCTTTATCTGTTCCCACATCTGCTCTCCAGCCTAAGATGTTGATTCTTAGCTGGAGCCTGAGCCCTTTTGGCCCCAGAGATGGCCCCTTTGGCCCTTTCAGCCCCTGGGTGATCTCTTCATGTCCACATGTCCCTGTCTTCATGTCCCTGTGCTGGAGAGGGGCAGGACAGCCCTGCCACAGGAGGAGCCTCAATGACTGCTGGGATCCAGGGCACAGGGAATGTCTCTCTGCCTGTTTGGAGAGATTCTGACCCTCAGCAGAACTCTGCTTTTAGCCTTCGTCCCTGAAAAAAGTTGCCAAGGCTTTGGGATGAGTTAGAGCACACAGGATTTTAATATGTGGCAGTAGTAGTTTTTCACAGAGTGTGTCATAGAGTGTTGAATTTAGGGTTTTAGGATTATAATATGAGAGTGAATAGGACACAAGATGGAGGATTTGGGGTGTTGCCTCTTCTTCCTTCTTGTCCCTTTTCAGCTCCATTTTCTGTAGCACTGGTGGCACAAAGTTATTGGTTAGTGTGAGTAGTAATGTGGAAGTTACGTGTATAGGTTAGTAGGAGTTATTGGTAGAAAAGTAGAAACAAAGTANTCATCCTTGGAAAAGAACTCAGCAGGGAACACCCTCCAAAGGGCCCAGGGGGTTGGGCTCCCATCCTTGCTGGGACCAAAAAAACCCAACAATGACAACCCTAAAATGGCCTTGCCTGGAGGTGCCCGGTGCTGGGGAGAGCAGCAGAGCAGAGGCACAGAGCTCAACACCCCAAAACCCTCCCAGGGCTTTCCAGCACTGGAGCAGCAGAATGTCCCCCTCTGGTTTTTGGGCAGCCATCACAAAAAGCAGATGTGACACTCTGGCAGGGCTGGAGCAGCTGTTGGCATCCTTGGAGCAGCTGGGCAGCAAAGCTGCCTCCTTCTCCCACACAAGGAACAACCTTTGAGCCCAAAACCTCCTTCCTTTGTCGTCTGGATTTTGGCAGGCTTCTCCTCCACTGCCCCTGCTCAAATGTGATATTCCCCAGTCCTTACAGAGCCTGGGATGTGTCTTTACTGCACCATAAATCATGAGGAAAAATAGATGTAAAATCCATGACACTCCTTTAACTTTCACTGCAGAAAGAAGGACACTTTCAGAGTTGTCTTTCCAGTTTAACTTCTCAGGATCTTTTTGAATTCAGACTTCATCAATAGAACAGGAAAAAGGCTTAAGTGTGATGCATTTTACCTGGGTGTCTAACATAATACACAACTTTACATAAAATGCTGAATAATTCTGACATTAGACATAAAATTCAAAAGTGAAAATTGCAGTCATTGGCAATAAATCATTTGAAGAATGAGTGCTATTAAATCCAGCATTGAAAGGTGGAAGGAGAAAAATGATGCCTTATAGATCACAGTTCTTTTGCTGGAAGCTAAATGTGATGTCTTCTGTGGAAAAAAAAATTAAAATAAAACCCCCAAAAAACATAAAAAATATTTACCTATTCTGTTGGTCAAGTGCACAATATTAGGAATGTCACTGATAGAACATTAAAAAGTGGAAATAATATACACCTGGTTAGGCATCAGATGTTACTTTTTCTCTATTTTAGTTAATTACTATAAAGAAAGAAAAAAAGTCCAAACAAACCAAACAAAGTTTGGTTGTGAGATCACAAAATAAAATATTAGATATTATAGAATGTAAATCCTCTGTGTGGGAGCTCCAGTAGGAAAATTGGAGATGCACTCAGCAACTCGAGAAGAGAGGCAGGATTCAAAGGAGAAAGGGAAAATCTGCATGGAACAGTGTTTCAGTACAGTGCAGTGGTCCAAAATTGCCATTATTTCCAGATATCTTCATAAAAAAATCAGCCATTTAAGTCCTGCCAGCAGTGAAAAAACTCAGGCATGCAGGGTGAGTTGGGCTGGACTGCTCCCAGCCAGTCAGGAGGAAATAAATATTTCCAGCCTCAAATCCTGTTTGCAATGGGATAAAATGATCTCTGGAAGCAACAGGAATCATCTAAGAAAGACAAAAGTAGTTGAAATCCATTCCACAATTGCCACCCAAGATTTCTTTAGCTTCCTGCAGCCTGGGTGAATATATTACCCATGGGAAAAGTGGTTGCACGGAAAATTCCACTGGAAGTTTAATTGGGAGCACCCTCTTGAACAGAAAGGGATGTGTTACTGAAGGGACAGGGTGAGTTCCTGGGGGAATTAAAGATTTTATGGCTTTTAGCCCTCGTTCCATACTCTGCATTTTGCCAGCAGAGACAACTTTCAGTGTTTGGGAGGAATAGGAATTTTAAAACTCCTAAAAAAGCAGTTTGGGGGAATACCTTGGATGTAGCCTCATGAATCATGTGTGAAATATCTGCTTATGTTACTCCAAAGGTTTCCAGGCAGAATTTCTGGAGTGAACTTGAAGCAAAATGGTCCTGATGTGAGGATAGGCTCAAACTCTTTTTCATATTTCACTGGACATGTGTAGGATAGAGAATAACTGCTCCAAACACAGATATAAAAACTGAACATTCTCTTCATAAATATAGAAAACCTACATTTAAAACCCCACTAGAATTATCATATATCTGTTTATGCTGTTTATATCTCTCTGGGAATCATATACAGGACTCTCATAAGATATTTTTAGATTACTGCATGATTTCACGTGACTTGCATCTAAATTTAACCCAAAATTAAAATGAGTAACTACATTTATTTCAAACCCCCAGAAACTGGAGACTCTTCCAATAGATGATTCAATACCAAACCAAAGAATCAGGGAATTGTTTGGGTTGGGAGAGATCTTAAAGATCATTTAGTTCCAACCCTTTTCTGTGGGCAGGGAACCTTCCACTAGACCAGGCTGCTCAGAGCTTCATGGAGCCTGAAACTTGAATTTCAATGAGTTAAAATGTAAAAACATATATTTACTTAACAAAATAGGCGATTAATTAGTTGAAAAAACAAGATCTGTCATGCAGGGACACAGAAGGAAGTGCTCTGTGCTGAAGTGAGGGCTGGCATTGCATGAAGCTTTCCATAGTTACACATTTCAGAGCACTCTCATTAAAAGCAGGTGATTCAAAGGAAATTTTAACAATATTTGAACTCCTTCTCCCTTCTGTGTTGAGTGTGGATCTACAGAAAGATGTTTGGATGCTGGCAGGGAGGACCACAGTCCCAAGGACATCTGATGGCACAAATTCCATGTTTCCCACAGACCTGTGCAGACAAACCCCCTGCATCAGCAGCAGCCACTGATTTATCCTCAGGTCTGTTCAGCCTTCAGCTAAATTCCACTTTTTAGGGTCAGAGCCTGAAATCCAGGGCAGAACACGACTCACAGATAAACTTTCCTGTTGTTTCCAACAGTATATTGTCACACCTGCAGACCTCATATATCCTGTCACACCTGCAGACCTCACCACATGGCCCAAGGTGAGGAGCTTGTCTTTGGGAAAAGCAGATTTTTCTGGGTGATGTCCCAGCCTTGTCATGAGAACTCCAGAAATGGTGAATCCGTGTCACATCTGCCTGCTGGACCCACAGGTTATGGTGCAAAAATCACTAAATATTCGTGCTGGTATTCATAGAATAAAAAAACCACAGAATGGTTTGGGTTGGAAGGGACCTTAAAGCCCATCCAGAGCCACCCCTGCCATGGCAGGGACACCTCCCACTGTCCCAGGCTGCTCCAGCCCCAGTGTCCAACCTGGCCTTGGGCACTGCCAGGGATCCAGGGGCAGCCACAGCTGCTCTGGGAATTCCATTCCAGGGAACAATTCCTCATTCCCAAGATCCCATCCAGCCCTGCCCTCTGGCAGTTTGAAGCCATTCCCTGTGTCCTGTCACTTCAGGCCCTCATAAAAATCCCTCCCCATCCTTCTTGTGAATTCACCTCTCTGTCTCTCCTTACACACACCTTTCTCCACTGCAATAGCTGTATCTACAGCACTAATGAAGCTGTGATTAATTACAGAATTAAATTTTCAAATCATTCCATGCAGACCGAGACTTTCGGGACACACTGGCTCAATCTTGGTCTAAACCAGAGGCTTTAAAGAAGATCATGCTGTCACTTCTCCCAGACTATTTGACATATTCATCCACACCAAGGTGCCCTTTGTACCCCTCTTCCTTCCCCTGTGTTGTGGTGCAGCCCCAGCTGACAAATAATTGATTTTCTCACTCCCCCCCAGCCCAACAGTGGGCAGGAGGATTGGCAAGGACAAATAAACCTTGTGGGTTGAGATAAGGACAGTGTAATAACCAAAATAATAATAATAATAGTAATAGTAATAGTAATAGTAATAGTAATAGTAATAGTAATAGTAATAGTAATAATAATAATAATAATAATAATAATAATAATAATAATAATAATAATAATAATACACTGGTACTACTGATAATAATCATAGTAATGAAAAGGAGAGTGACAGAACCCAGGAGACACAAGTGATGCACAACACAATTTTCACCACCCACTGACTGATTCCAAGCCTGTTCCTGAGCAGCTTTCCCAGTTTTTTTACTGGGAATGTTGTCCTCTGGTGGGGAATATCCCTTTGTCCAGTCCAGGTGTGTCCTGACCGTGTCTCCTCCCAGTTTTGTGTGCATCTCCTCACTTTCAGAGCATGTGACACTGAAAAGTCCTGGATTTAGGGCAAGCACTGCTCACAACACTAAACTTCAGTGTGGTTTTTCATACTAAACCCAAACCAGCTACTAGGAAAAAAATTAAGCCTCTCCTAGCCAAAACCAGGACACCCTCCAGAGTTTCCTGAGAGTCTTCCTTCTCTTCCTTTCCTTTCCTCAGCTGCATCACCTCCAGGTTTTCTGCATCCAAACTTTTTCAAGCCACAGCACTTCCAGTTATTAGTAACTACATAGAAATACCAGCTCATAACAAGCCCAGATGAAATATTTCAATATCCCCCATTCTTGGCAGTTCTGAAAATGATGACAGCTTCCCAGTTCCATTATATTTGCAGCTCCATACCTCTGCCTCAACACTGCAAATCTACAAGCAGCTGTTATTACCTGGTTTTCTTTATTAAAGGTTATGTAGTCAGAAGTCTGTGGAGGACTTTGTTTGACTGCAAATAGCAAATTTTCCTCCCCAGTTTTCACTGTGAATAACTCTTATGTTCTCCACTGGTTCTGTCAGCACAACATCACTTGCAAGCACATTGGAGGTCCCCACTGCAGTAAAATACACAGAATGCACCAAAAAAGGTGCTGTGCTGTCTGGAGAGAAGGGGTTTGCTCCAATTCTTTCTCCATATATTCTCTTTTCTATTTTGGCATGAAGGAGTCAATAAGGAGAGAAGAAAGGAGCTCATTAAAGTCACTACTGAGGAATGGCAAGGAAAATAAACACAGTAAAATTAAAATGCAAATTAAAGGAGATGCATTTGTGCCCAGGTGCTTGTGTGTGTGTGAATCCAAAGGGATGGGAAATTCCATGGCTTGGCTGTGAATGGATTTGCAGGAGTCCCCTCACTGTGGCAGGGGTGGGAATCACCTGTGTGAAGAGGTGAAAGCACAGCTCAGCACCCAGGGGTGCAAAGGTGTTCAGAGAGGTGCTAGGCAGAGAATTCCAGCTGTTCCACAGCTCCTGGTCACAACATTGTGATCCAGCTCCAACATTCCTGTTTCATAACATGAGCGAGTCCATCACATGGAGGAGACAGGGCACTCATGAGATCCACTGGGAAAAAAAGAGAGGAAAAATAACCTTAGTGACTCCAAGTCTGCCAGGATTCCTCCAGCACAGCTCGCTGCAACACTCCCAGCTCCGCTGCCCTGATCGATTCCTCGCCCCTGGAGCAATTCCTGTAAATCTGGAGGGAAGGGAGTGCTGCCACCCTGTTCTCCTAAACAGATCATCCTCCTACCCTCTCAATTAAAAAGCCAGTAATGCACCTCAGGGGGACAAATATAGCAAAATCTTTGAATTTTCCAAAATTTAACCGAGTTAAGGCAAATCTAATAAGTCCAGTTGATGACTAAGATTTTTTTTTCCTGTTTTTAAAACTAAAGTGTTTTGTTGTTGTAGGATGTTGAACCCTTATTGTGCACTGCTGCCATGGAAGGTGCATTACCATGGAAATGTAGATGGTGCCGGGCCCCAGCATGTGTTTCCAATTAAAATTCTTCATTTTCTGCTAAGATGTTAGAGTATGACCTGACTAGCTCTGCCAGTTATCAGAGCTCAGCTTCTGTGACCCCTTATCTTATTCAACAACTGCTGTCTGACTCTGTACATTTGGACAGGAAAGCACCACATCCCTAAAATCCAGGGGTGTTTTATTGAGTCCATAAAACCTTCCACAGATAATTTATTGTGGGTCAGGGGTGGCACTTCCAGCTGTTTTCTGTCCCTGAATCTCCCGTGCCTGCCCACACATCTTAATAAGAAATAATTAGCACAGCTCAAACTGCAATTCCACCCTCACAGTGCAGGTTGATGTCTGGTTTGTTGTTTTTTTGGTTTTTTTTTTGAGGTATAACAGCTGTACATAGTGGAATTTACTGCAGTAGAATTACCTGCAAATTCTTGAGGTTTGAAACAATAGAAAAGTTATGTTTTCATCTAGGATTCCTCAGTGGTGTCATCAGAAAAGGAGCAGCATGAAAGCCCTTTCCTAAGGAGCTGTGTCCTTAGTCAGCAGGAAAAGAGCAGTGTATTATTTATGGAAAGCAGGCAATATGCAATCACAGAGAAAGGGTGGTAGATGAAGTGCCAGATTAAGCCTGAGCTTTGAAAATGTATTTTATGTCACACATAAATAAATATATCTGTTAGGTCAATTATGAGCAATTATCCAAAGACATCTTTCCATGTAAGTTTTACTTTAGATTCTAATAGTGGCCATTCATTTTGAATTGTTCCCTGTGAGGGTGGGGAGGCCCTGGCACAAAAAAGTTGTGGCTGCCACATCCCTGGAAGTGTCCCAGGCCAGGTTGGAGCAGCCTGGGACAGTGGAAGGTGTCCCTGCCATGGCAGGAGTGGGATGAGATGATCTTTAAGGTCCCTCCCAACCCAAACCATTGTGGGATTCTGTGATTCTACATTCAGACAGTGTCATAAAAATCCTTTTCCAAGCACTTCAGCCTCAGCAACCTCTCCTCACCTTCCCCAAAGACACACAGACATGATTCAGACGTTCTCAGCATCTTGCTTTGCACCAGGAATACGAAAGGATAGCTGGAGAGGTTGGGAAGACAGGAGCAGGTTCTCCAGCTGGGAATGTTTTTAGCACAGAGCTGCATACGCAAGGACCTCGCCTGGAGGTGGGTGTTAACGTAACTTTTTAAAAAGCGACAGTAAAAATGCAGAGCCCATAAAAGCCGGGCCAGATGGATCCCTCCCTGCTTTCACGGGCTGTGCCTCAAATACCACGGTGCATATGGATTTTGGGGGGTGAGGTGGTTTTCTGCTGGGTGGAACACGCTGCCAGTCCTTGCAGTCAGTATTGGTAACGCCAGGGAGAGCCTGGGAGCTTTCCAAGGGTGGAGTTTACACTTTATTGACAAAGGTGTCTGTTCTCCCCAGCTCTGTCCTCATGTCTCCCCCAGGCAGCCTGCAGCACCCCGGCCTGCTCTGCTGCTGCCTCAGCCGGTGGCAAAGAGAGCTCAGAAGGCTCCGTGCTTTGAGCTCAGGGAATCCCAGAATCCCAGAGTTCCTGAGGCTGGAAAAGCCCTCCCAGCCCAGGGAGTCCCAGCTGTGCTGTCACCTTGTCCCCAGCCCAGAGCCCTGAGTGCCACCTCCAGGTGACACCTGCAGGGATGGGCACTCCAAAGCTCTCTGGGCAGCCCCTGCCAAGGCCTGAGCACCCTTTCCATGGGGAAATTCCTGCTGCTGTCCAAGCTGAGCCTGCCCTGGCCCAGCCTGAGGCCGTTCCCTCTCCTCCTGTCCCTGTTCCCTGGGAGCAGAGCCCGACCCCCCCGGCTGTCCCCTCCTGGCAGGAGCTGTGCAGAGCCACAAGGTCCCCCCTGAGCCTCCTTTTCTCCAGGCTCAGCCCCTTCCCAGCTCCCTCAGCCCCTCCTGGGGCTCCAGCCCCTTCCCAGCTCCGTTCCCTGCCCTAGACAGGCTCCAGCCCCTCCAGGGCTCTCTGGAGAAGCCCAGAATTGGACAAATGGAGAACATTCACTCCACCCAGTGAAAGGGAGGAGGACGTGTTCTGACCAAAACATTAAATTTGCAGGTTGGGCCCCTATCTGGGTACCTTTTCTAACCAATTAAAGCAGGCAGACACCTCCAGAGGATGATTCCCTGTAGCATCTTTAGGAGGCAGCAAAAGAAGCACTTTTCATCCCAGTTTCTTGTAGTTACAGACAGGGTGAACCAGTAGAGGTTTAACTTTGGGGTGGCTGAAACCAAACAGGTGAGAAGTGAAAAAAGCCATCAGCCTGTATATTACAATGTATATTTTGAGTTATATCTGAAATTATTTGTTTCAGTGCAGTTTAGGGTACACTCACCTCTGCTTTTCCAAACCTTTTTTTTTCAACAATCCTCACTCCTGGATCGACCTTTGCAGAGCTGTGTGGGATTGCAGGGCTGCAGATTGTGCTCTGCTAGAACTTCTAGCCTGAGCTGCACTCCAAACACCCACAGGCTTGCACTAGGAATTTTAGGCTCACAGGGCTCAGCATTACTTCTCAAAATGGGATAACAGAACCAGTATCACTCTCGTGGTTTTATAGATTAAGCTGCTTTTAGCCTAAGTCTGGATCCAGGTTCTCTCTCCTCAGCAGCCCCTTTCAGTGAGGTTGTTGTAACTGGAAGTAGAAAGGCTGAAAAAGCAAGTAATGAATGTGCTACCTGTGGGAGGGAACAAACAAAAGGAAAACAAAAGGAGCTGTGGATTTCTGTGAAACCATGAAAGGGAAAAAAACCCCCACTTTTTTACTGTACCTTAGGCTGGTTCGTCACTGTGTGTTTCAATAACAGGAAAGAAAAAAAGAGAGACAGGAATGTGCAAAGTTCTGCCTTCAGACTCCTGCTGGGCAGTAATGGAACTATAACTAATTAAGGGCCTGATCAAGGTCCCGTTGAAGCCAAGAGAAAGCTTCCCACTGGTTTCAAATGGCTTTGGATCAGCTCTGAGTGCGTGGAGTGTGAATATGACTGCATTAAAAACATGGTCTGTTCTCAGTCAGGGCTGGCTGAAGGATGCTGCCATGCCAGAGCTGGCCCAGAGCTGCTCTGGAGCAAAATCAGAGGTTGTTAATTCAAATTAAAGAGGTATATGAAAGCTGGTTTTGATCTGAGAAGGATAAATGGATAAAATGGTAGAGAGAGGGCTTGGGGAAAGCTGGGCTGAGCCGTTCTGGTGCTGCTCCTGACACTGGTGGGAGAAAGAGAAGAAGTGAGAATTTCCCTCTTTTCAGCACACCTGGAGCACAGCAGCATCCAGTTCTGGGCTCCTCAGTCCTAAAAATACATAAATACACTGGAAAGAGCCCAGGGAAGGGCTACAAAAGGGACTGGAACTTCTCCTCCCTAAGGAAAGACTGGGAGTGTTCAGCCTGGAGAGGAGAAGCTCAGGGAGGGTTTATCAATCTTATGAACACCTGAGAGGAGGGTGCAAAGGGGGTGGCCCCAGGTGCTTTTCACAGCCTGAAACCCAGGAGGCTTTGTCTGGATAGCAGGAAACACTTTTTTTGCTCTGAGGGAAACCGGGGACTGCCACAAGTTGCCCGTGGAGGTTGGGGAAGTGCATTTGGCGTTTATTTTATAACTTCTTTATCTCAGAATCCTGACTGGTTCGGTGATAAACTGTTTGCAGAGAACAGAAAATCCCTAAATGCATCATTTATTGGTCCTCTAGGATCCACAAGTGCTTTGTTTTCGATTCTTTAGCCATTTATAGGACATTAGCTTAGTTCTGAGGGAATAAATATTCACCTCAGCCTCCAAGTGTGGGCACAGACCACAGTCTGTGCCTGCTCCTGAGGTCACTCCAAAAATGCTGTGACAGAGCTGCCTGCAGAAGTTGGGACACTGATATCACAGGAAAAAAAAAACAACCCTAATTTGAAAGGTTATTCGAAATAGGAGCTTGAAGAATGAAACCTTTGATTTCCAGGGCTCTACTCCTGGTTTTTAACATCTTTTTTAAAGTGTGAATTCGAACTGTCTGGGGCCTCGCCTGCCTGTGCTGCTTTTGGAGCCAGCACACCTTTTCCCTAGCACAAAACATAAATAAATCAAAGCCTACCCTTGCAACATCTGTTTACTCCCTTGTATTCTGAGTCAGCAGATTAGAGAAGAAACGAGGTAATATGTTAACACAGAGTTAAAAGATAAAAAAAGACTCACTCATCCATAAGCAAAAAAAAATCACAGAGCACGATTCATTCTGGCCTTAATTCTGCAGGCAGCAAGAAAACTGACACGTGAGAAACCACCCAGGCTGAAAAATGTGTCTTCTTCCCATTGCTGCAGCAATTCTGAGCTGCAAAATTCATGTTCTTTTCCCACAAAAAGGGGATTAGTAGGCAGGAGACAAGGATTTGTCAGAATTATTTATCAAGTTATTGCACAAGTTAGTTTAAAGTCGTGGACTCTGCCGGATTTTAATACCCTCTTCAGCCTGACTAGAAGGAGGAAGTTAAATTAGGAGAGAGTGGTGCAATGGCAAATAATTTAAACTCCTGGAATGCTGGAGCTCCATATGCCAGGCAAGTCAGAGGTAATCCTCCAGTTTTGATCAAAAAAAAAAAAAAAAGAATGCCCTCAGCTCCAGCCAGAAAACAACAACTCAAGAGCACAAGCTGGGAAAAAATCAGTCCCAATGAGAAATAAAAGAAAAACCAGAACCAGGAGTCAATCTGCATATTAATAATTTTTAAAGTATTAGTATTAGTATTAGTATTATTAGTATTATTAGTATTATTAGTATTCATATTCATATTCACATTCATATTCATATTCATATTCATATTCATATTCATATTATTGTTGTTGTTATTATTGTTATTGTTATTGTTGTTGTTATTATTATTGTTATTATTATTATTATTATTATTACTATTATTATCATCATCATCTTTAATTAAATAATTTTATTCTTTAATCTGGAATTGGCCCATGAATGGTACATCTGAATCCCAAACCTGCCTTATAAACCAGCACTGTGTAGAGAAGACTGAGCTGACCATGACAGGAAAATAAACGTGACCAAAACAAGCTGAAGTGTTCTAAGTAGAGGAAATCACTGATTTTAGATGATCATTGGTTTTGTGGGTATTTCCTCCTGCCTTAAATTCATTGAGATTCACTTCTTAG
>VWZP01002883.1:38424-58390 GCA_013396995.1 Dicaeum eximium
CATATTCATATTATTGTTGTTGTTATTATTGTTATTGTTATTGTTGTTGTTATTATTATTGTTATTATTATTATTATTATTATTACTATTATTATCATCATCATCTTTAATTAAATAATTTTATTCTTTAATCTGGAATTGGCCCATGAATGGTACATCTGAATCCCAAACCTGCCTTATAAACCAGCACTGTGTAGAGAAGACTGAGCTGACCATGACAGGAAAATAAACGTGACCAAAACAAGCTGAAGTGTTCTAAGTAGAGGAAATCACTGATTTTAGATGATCATTGGTTTTGTGGGTATTTCCTCCTGCCTTAAATTCATTGAGATTCACTTCTTAGCTATTATTTTAATATCTTTTGTTTTCAGTCAATGATTTCTTCATAGGCGATTCTGCTCATTAATCCTTTCTTTTCTTGAAAAAGAAGTAAGCAAGCCAAAAATGCAAAATTTAGAAAAGTTAGAGTAAAAATCTTAAAAAAGAGAAAACCAGCAAAAGTCTCTAGAACAAAAAGGGATTTTCCCCTTTGCAGACAAGAAGCAATTTGTATTATGAGGGGATGCATCACAATTTTGACCAAAGTAAAACATCCATCTCACTTTGCAAAGCAATTTACTCTCATAGGCTTAAAAAATCTACACATAAAGCTCTCCTGAACATGATGTCACCATCCATGTCTAACTCCTTCCTTCAAAGACAGGAGAACTTTCCAAAAAAAAATTTATCAAGTGCCAAGAGTTCCTAAAAAAAGGGGGGGGTAATATACAAAATCGATCTCTCCAAATAAAAGACAGGAAAACTGCAAAAAGTTTCTCTTTAGACATTTATAATTCAATTTTTTTAAAAACAAAATTAACTAAACTTTTCAGATGAGTTCCATCACTGTGGTTCTCTCTGCATCCAAAAAGATAAAGGAATTAGGATTTTTCATACCACTGTTTTCCCTTTTTCTGATTAGAAAATGGATACAAGGTTTTTTTGGGATAGGAGACAGGAATCAGTGCAATTGTCTTTAGGCTAGAGGTCAAAAGTACCCCCCCCCCCCAAAAAAAATTTTTTTGGAGAAGTGTAGGTGCCTGTTTTATCCAAATTGAATGATTTGTCCATAATCCAAATCAGTTCTTTTATTTTTAGACACAATTGGAAACCTTGGGGCTCTGATGGAAAAGCTCTATGGATTGGTTTCTATTCCAGCCAGTTCAGATATTTGGCTCAGAGCGTAAAGAGATGACTTTGGAGCAAAAAGAAAATGGATATTTCAAAGGCCCATTTTACTTCTGAAATCTTTGCTTAGTAGGAAGCATTGCTGGCATTTGCTACAATTAAATTTTAATTTATCCAGTTTGGAAAAAAATCAATGTTTTAGCTTAATGATTTTTTTTTCCCCAACAAGCAAGAAAAATGCAGGACAGGGTGTTGGGTAATTGATAAGGAACATTGAACACAGGAATTCAGGATGCAATTTTCCTAATCCACACCGAGGTGTGATAACAAAGAGCATTTGTCAAGGCTGTATCATGGTTTTATTGGCTATTTTTGCACCTGTTAGGGATGTGACAATGTGTTGGCAGATCTCTCCTAGCAGGACACCTTGGGACAGGCACATCCACTCTAATAAATTCCATAATATGACACCTCATTTCATTTGGGACACCTGAAGTTGCCACAGAGGTGATAGCTTTTACTACAACTCCACAAGTAATTTCCACTAAAATGTGAAACATTATCAGCCAAGTACAGAGATCCTCAGGTAAATACAGCCCTTAGAATAAAACATGTAACACAGGGAGTGCAAGAAAAGCCTAAAAACCTCTCAAAACATATTTCAGACTTATTTTTCAGCACTGCCAGTGCACACTTGGTGTTGCTCACAGCATAGGTTAAAGGTCTTGCTTTGAAAAATTAGTATTTTGGTACTAAGAGGAGTAGCAATACAACCTTTCCATGGTTCTCATACATTACCATTTATAGAAATCTAATCTGTTTAAATAAAAGAGCGACAGTTGTTTTTTGAGGCGTTTAGGTGCCAAAATATGTAGGTGTGTCCCACAAGGTGCTTTCAGAGCTGGCTGGACATTGACTCCCATTTTATTTCAGAGTGCCAGCACCTGAAAAAAATTCACCTGGGTGAATTTTCCACCGGTTTCCATCTGTGCTGCAAGCAGATCAATGATTTTTATAATTTGCACAGTGCTCACCAGGCTGGCAGGGTGTGAAAGAACAGCCAGAAGAAACCACAAATAGAAGGTAAAAGAAGGTGCCTTTTCCAATCAAAGTTAAACCAAAGTAACATTCTTCTGAGCAGCCCTGAAGGAGTTAAATAATTCACAGGGATTGGGATGAATGAATTCCCAGCAGGAAGCTCAGCAATTCTCCCAAAAAGAGACTGGGGATCTTGGTGGGTTATTAAAAAAAAATAAATTTAAAAGTGGTAAAAGGTAATAGAGGCCACCAAATCTCCCCTGTCTCACCTCTCAATTTCCCCTCCTGATAGACTGTACACAAATTAACAGCTTTTTATGTCTTTCAAGGGTATTTATTTCTGGCAAAGACACAGACTTTTCTGTCAAGGTTTGCAGAACATTTTGTTCTGCACCACGTATGCACATGCTGCTGGATCCCATCCCTATTATATATTCAAACAGCATGCAGAAGATTGTCATCACACAATCTGTCTGGAGCTGTCCTGATGAGCAGAAAAAGTCCAAATTGATGGGGGAAAAAAAAAAGAGAATTCACCCTGTATAATTCTGAGCCAGGATCAACTGGACTGGTCTTGGTGCACAAGACAAAACACCGAGGTGTGTTCCCTGCCTCTCCTCATCCATTCCTTCATCCATCTGCTCCTGCTTTTCATAATTTCATGGAGTTTTCTCATTTTAGGACCACCTAACCATAATGGAAGCATTCCATCAGTTCAAACCCTCATGATGCCACCTCAAAACAGTTCCAGTGGCATTCAAGCAGCTGCTGAAAGAGGTGTGCAATTCCTGTCCTGACTGCAGAGGTTTTGCACTATTACTGACTAAATCCATAAATTATTACTGCCCAAATCTATCATTAAGGCTGGCAAGCAGCTGAGCAGGCTTTGTCAAGGATTTTAGACCACCAGTAATTTGGTTTAGCCAAAAATGCTACAGTCATTGTACAGTCAGCAGCAGATTGTCCCAGGAAGTACCAAAGGGACTTCAAATACGGAATTTGCACTGCTGCAGAAGAGGGGAGAAAATAGCATTAATTAAGTTCTGAAAGGGATTAATTAATTAATGCCTTTTTTATGTCAAACTGGTCCTCTCATTCTACTACTGAACAACTTTACATGGGGATGGATGAAATGAAAAATCAAACTCATTTTTCCATGGATGATGAAAATTCTGAGACACATCTGTTAAAAATTTTTAAAAAACCCAACAACCCAAACCTGAGAGTTACACAGGGAGCTATTCCTATCACATCTAGAGTAAGTAGGATGTAACTTGGTAGTAGCAAAGTGAGAAACACAAAAAGCTGCACAGGCACAGGAAGCTGTGCAAACAAAGCTCCTTGCAAAACATTTCCATGGAAATCATTCCCAGATTAAAAAATTCAGCCCAGACCTAAAAATTTACAACTTAACCAAATACACCAAAGACAAGCCTTACTCTAGAGCTGAAACTGAGCCCTGGGGTAAATTTATTTTATTACAACTTACTGAGACCTTCAGGGAAGCTACTGAAATTTAATGAATCACAGAACTTTCAGCATTTGAGCCCCTGAAGCTGAATATTCTCCACCATTTGTGGACAAGTTTTTTGGAGCAGCAGAAGGCACAAGTTCCTGTGGAACTGTCCCATGCAAATCCTCCACTGCTTAATAACAATGGCTCCTTCTCAGCTGCCAACTTTCAGTGAAATTCCAATAAATTTCATTGAAATTGTCATTGAAACCTTCAACCACGCTGATAAATGGGGCTGAAACTGATCTCTAAACTGTAGAAGTTACGCTAAAAGGGGTAAAAAATGACACCACAGTCACAACAGACTTGTTGCAGCAGAAAAACGTAATAAAAAGATAGCCCCAAGGTTATTTATAAATATATTGCATTTCAAAATGTTTAAATGAAAAAAAAAAAAGCCACAACAATACACAAGTTGCCAAACAAAAATATTATCATCAATAAGTCCAAACATGAGTGATTAGACCTTTTTGTTTCAGTCACATCAAATACAAATCTTTGTTGTAAGGACACCATTAAACTGCAAAGAAGAAGTCACCAGTTTAAATTTTCCTTCAGCACTGCCAGATAAGACCAATGATTCATCCATCTAAGTGCCAGTGTTTTGGCTGGGGGGAAAAAAATAAAAAAGCCCTAAAAAAGAAAATAAAAAAGTGTTTCTTGGATGCACACGTCCACGTAATCTACTTGAAACTGCACATTACCTCATTCTGGAGTGATTTCATTCAGGTCTCCTCCACATTAAGCTGGTTTCATACTCTTCCATCAACAAAGTGGAAGTATTTGGGACTTTCAAGGTCTAAAGTAAAACAGCAAAAGCTGATTTTCCCCCTTTCCCTCCCACATGACACACTGACCCATCCAGCAGTGTCCAGGCTGCTGGGATGGGTCTGAGCAGGAGGGACCCCCTCACACCGAGCATCTCCCACCAATTTCTGGCCAGGTCCCAAACTCACTCAGAGCTATGGCAGAGCCAGGAAATGGCTTCTCTGCAGGCTGGCTGGCTGCTGCAGGAGAGCCCAAAATCATCAGGGCTGGAAGAGCCCCTCAGGACTATCCAGTGCCATCCCCAGCCCCACCAGCATCACCCCAAACCCTGTCCCCAAGGGCCACACCCAGACTGCTCCTGAGCACTCCCACAGACAATGACTCCAAACCTCCCTGGGCAGCTCATCCCAAGGCCTGACCACTCTGCCAGGGAAATTTTCTTTCCCAATCTCCAACCTGAGCCTCCCCTGGTGCAATTTAATCACAGAATCCCAGAATCCCAGGGTTGGGAGAGACCTCCAAGATCATGGAGTCCAGCCCAGCCCCAACAGCTCAGCTAAACCCTGGCACCCAGTGCCACATCCAGGCTTTGTTAAACACACCCAGGGATGGGGACTGCACCACCTCCCCAGGCAGAACATTCCAGAACTTGATCACTCTGCCTGTGAAAAACTTCTCCCTGACATCCAGCCTGTATTTCCCTGGAGCAGTTTAGGGCTGTGAGCTCTGGTTCTGTCAGAGCTGCTGCAGACAGAGCCCCAGCCCAGCTGGGCACAGGCACCTTTCAGGGATTGCAGAGAGTGCTGAGGGCACCCCTGAGTCTCCTTTTCTCCAGGCTGAGCACCCCCAGCTCCCTCAGGGCTTCCTCACAGGGTTTGTGTTCCCAGCCCCTCCCCAGCCCTTCTCAGGACACGCTCAACTGTCTCAACGTCCTTCCTAAATTTGAGGCCATTTCCTCTCATCCTTTCCCTGCCCCTCCTGTCAGGGATTTTTGCAGAGCAATGAGGTCCCCCCTGAGCCTCCACTTCTCCAGACTGAGCTGCTGAGTACAGAGAGCCAAATTCTGATGTTTCTTCCTACAGAGAGCAGCCCCACTCATCTCCTGGGGCACAAAGTCCCCCTGAACGTGGCTCTGGCATGAGGAGTCCAAGATTTTGGCTCACTAAAATCAGCAGCAGCAACAAGAGGGAGAAGTGAAGGAAAAGCCGTAAATTTCAAATCCAACACATCCTGTAGATCAGAGACCTTCAGATTCAGAGAACACCAAAGAAATCAGATTTAAAGCGTGATGTACAGTCCAAACAGAGAAAGTTGTATTTGCCTGTGTATCTACCAAGAAAGATCCAGAGGGGACACAGGGTGACATAAACCCCTGGGTGATGGTTTGTGGCTCTTCTGAATTTCTGTGATCTAGCTCAGATGGCCACCAGGGCTTGCAAAATTGGAGATTTCATACCTATAATATCTGTAATAAAGAATGTGCTGCGTTGTGCCAGGCAGAATGAAAAAAGGATTTAAAATCATAATAATAAAGGATATGCTGAAGAATTCTTTGATGGATCTTAAAGCAAGACACATTTTTATTCACTAAAAATGTGCTGTGGGGTGTTTCTCTTTTCCATGAAGGAAAAGTTAATTACAAAGTTCTGGGGTTAAATATTCTCTGTACATTTTCTGGAGTATGAAGTGATAAATCCAGTAGTTGTTGACTACTGTTAATTATGTGTTTGAGCACGCCAAAGTAATTTTCTGGGCCAGTTTAGTAATATGTCCATAATTTCTGTCTCCTTGAATTTAAAATTCCCCTAAAATCACAAAAGAAGTGATTTTGGAAATGAGGTGACCTTGTGGAAAAGGCAAAATAGAGACAAAAAAACCCCCAAAAAACAGAGACCTCGAAAACCAACCAAAGCAGCCACTCCTAAGCAGAAAATTTAAAATTGTCCAGAGGTGCTAGAGGTCTCGTTCCTGTCTGATAATGACAAATTTGTCTTTCAGAGACCTGAGCAGTGGGAAACAAAAGGAAATTACCCTCTGACAGTTTTCTTTGTAGACAAAGAATTGGTAGCTCCTAATGGGCAGGTGTCCCTATTAGAATAAAACATTAATTAATGCCCTGGCTGGCAGGCTCAGCTGGGGAAAACATGGCTAAATGAGCATGGAAACTGGAGGGCCTTTAGGGATGGTAATTGCATGTCCCCACATTTATTGTAATTTGGGATGTGATTTTCCAGTTGGATCCAAATCACTGAAAGGCTCTGGTTGTGGGGACAACACACAGGGATAATGATTCTATTAAAACACTCAGGGCCTGATTTCTAAAGAAATCAGCACCATTATTCGGATCAGAGAACTTTTGGTAGCTTGGAAAATTTGAATTCATCATAATTTTAGTGTAAAAACTGCCAAGAAGGAGTTATGTGAAAGCCACAAAGTGGTGGTGACTGTGGGGACAATGAGGAGCAACACCAAATTTTAAATGAACAATTTTGATAAAAACTAGAATACAGGAAAATGTGAGAGGGGAGAAGTCTTGTTTCCTTTCACTTTACACTAATTAAAAAAAAAAAAAAGGCAACAAATAATCTTTCTGGGAGTAACATCAGCAACTTTGTCCAGAAGTAGAAAGAAAAATACAAATGAAAAACTGAATTATAAGGTTCCTAGATAAATTGAAGGTGAGTAGAATTTTTCATCAGGACAGATTGTCAGCAAGAATGGAAGGATATGGAAAGGGCAGGTGGGATTAAACCAGATCCTCAGAAGGGTTGGATGAAGCCTTTCAAGGCTGCAATTCTGAAATGCCACGGGCAGGGACCCCCCCCACTGTCCCAGGCTGCTCCAGCCCCAGTGTCCAACCTGGCCTTGGGCACTGCCAGGGATCCAGGGGCAGCCACAGCTGCTCTGGGAATTCCATCCCAGCCCCTGCCCACCCTGCCAGGGAACAATTCCTCATTCCCAAGATCCCACCCAGCCCTGCCCTCTGGCACTGGGAGCCATTCCCTGTGTGCTGTCCCTGCAGCCCTTGGCAATTGTCTCTCTCCAGGTTTCCTGGGGCTCCTTCAGGCCCTGCAAGGCCACACTGAGCTCAGCCCAAAGCTTCTCCTGTGCAGGTGAACAATCCCAGCTGTGCCAGCCTTTCCTCCCAGCAGAGCTGCTCCAGCCCTCTGCTCATCCTGGTGTTGCCCATGTTATTCTTTTAACATTTCTATGCTATGAAACCTTTTGTAGCCACGTTTCACACCAGCATCGAATTAATCATTACATAGCAATCAATTTAGCAAAGTGAAAATCATCCTGGTCTGAGGAATTGCATCATCAGCCTTGATTGCAGAGGGTGGACAGCAAAATAAAGACATCTTACTACTAATAAACTCAGAAAAGGAGATTTCTCTTCAAACCAAGGTAGTCACTTTAATTTGGGGCTTTTTAACCACCACAGAAGAGCCTGGAAGGAATTTGGAGCTGTAAGCCCTGGCCCTGCACTGTGGCATCTCCGTCTAGACTGAGCCTTCACGACTCTGGACACATCCAGCAGAGCTCCATGAAGATGGATAATGGGTCTGCCTGCACAGAATTTCACAGAGTGTACCTGCCTGGGTTGGATCACATTCTCCAGGTGCTGCAGCTGAAATTGTGCTGGAAAGATACAGTAAAAAAGGGGAGAGAGGTGAAAAATTGTCCATAAAGCTGCACATCCAGGCTTTGCAAAGCCAAATGAGCTGTTCCATGTAATGGGTGGGAAAGCCTGGAACTGATCTCTTCTAGTACAAATGCCTAGAAGCAGAACTTTGAGTTTTTCAAAACAAACAAGAAGGAATTTTAATTAAAAGTCACTGAGAAATGGCAAAATATCTTACCTAAATCTTGCTCCAGTTTTCAGTGAGTAAAGATTAATTTACCCTTAAATCACACAGAGTTTCCTGAAGTGTTAAACATTTGAGAATTATGCAGGAGACATTAAAATCATGTCAAGCTGCAAAACTCAGGAGGTTTTTGTGCATCACATCCAGTCTGCAGAGTGGTAGAACGCTTATGTTAATCGGACAGCACCAGAACTGTCAGGTGCTTATCTTTTTATTAACCAAGTTTGCACACAACTGAATTAATTCTGGGCATAATCTAGAATTTGGGGAGGAGAAAAGACAGCATTACAATAGGACATAAGGATATTTTCAAATGGAGAAACAAATAAGGTGCTTCTTCTGATTACATTTACTCTTGATTAAAATTTCACAAACCAGCTCTCAGGAAATATACTTGTAATTCTGAATGATATTGAGCTTCCTCATAATTTTAAAATGCAGGAGACAATGGAGCTTGTACTGGGTTTGCATGGCAAGGTTTTGGTGAGCTGCAGGGGAGGCTTCTCTGAGGAGCTGCCAGAAGCCTCCCCCATCTCTGTTTGCTGCCTGCAATGGAATAAAATGCTTAATCTCCATTTGAGCATATTTTTCCCTTTATAAGTTTCACATAATTTTTCACATAGTTTTTCCTTTTATAAGTTTAGAGCTATGAATATTTTATCATTATTAACACCTAATAAGATTAAAAGCAGCAGCAGTGGCCTGAGCATGAGCTGACCTTTAATCACTGGCACTATCCATGATTTTGGAGGTGTTTAAACTCAGGAAGGACTCGAGTTAGCACAGTTTGTAACATCTCCATTACAGGGCACTGTATCTAAAGCACATTCTGCACAGTGGAAGTGCCATCAGCTGCACTGCCTGAAGAACACACAGATTTGCTGTGCCCAACGTGTAAATCTTTAGTCTGACTCACCCAGAGCTTGTCTGGAAATTCCAGTTCAGATAGATCCTTAAAATACATCCCAATCCCCCAGATGCCACACGCCTGCACGGCACAGTACAAAACCTGCCGAGGTGAGTGAAGAGCTGCAGCAGGAACAGCACCAGGACAAGGCTCCTGCAGGATAATTGACTTGTTGACAGGGATTGTGCTTCCTGAGGCTCCCTGGCGATCTCCAGGCAGCCTCTCTCTGTGCTGAGCTGGCATTCCCTCACAGGGAGCAGCCCTTGGGGCTGGTTTGGACAGGAAATGTGGATTCTGTCTCTATCCTCAGCTGATGGCAAGCAGGAGCAGTCACAGCTTGGTTAGGTTGGTCTGAACACCAGGAGAGCCACAGGGCAATAAATTTCACCCTGTTCTGCTTTTTTATTAATGGACATCTCACATTCCTCTGTCATTTACAGTACAATTCATCAAGATATATATGCTATAATATATTTCATATACTGTATATCAGCAGCTGGGCCAGCCCTGGGGAATTCCCAGCACAGGGAGGAGCTGGAGCTGCTGCAGAGAGCCCAGAGGAGGCTCCAGGATGAGCAGAGGGCTGGAGCAGCTCTGCTGGGAGGAAAGGCTGGCACAGCTGGGATTGTTCACCTGCACAGGAGAAGCTTTGGGCTGAGCTCAGTGTGGCCTTGCAGGGCCTGAAGGAGCCCCAGGAAACCTGGAGAGAGACAATTGCCAAGGGCTGCAGGGACAGCACACAGGGAATGGCTCCCAGTGCCAGAGGGCAGGGCTGGATGGGATCTTGGGAATGAGGAATTGTTCCCTGGCAGGGTGGGCAGGGGCTGGGATGGAATTCCCAGAGCAGCTGTGGCTGCCCCTGGATCCCTGGCAGTGCCCAAGGCCAGGTTGGACACTGGGGCTGGAGCAGCCTGGGACAGTGGGAGGTGTCCCTGCCATGGCAGGGGTGGGATGAGATGATCTTTAAGTTCCCTTCCAACCCAACCCATTCTGTGATTCTGAGATAACTCCTTGCACACATTAATTACTGAAATATCCGCACAGTCTGAAGGGAGGAGGTGACAGAGCCATGGTGCAGCCCTGCCCGAGGCTGTTCAGGAGGATAATCCCACGTGTGGGACTGGGGCAGAGAGGGAGGACGCTCCCTGTGACAGCTCCCAGCCGCACGCTCCTTCCACACCTGCTCCTTTGGGAGTGTGGGAGTGTGAAGAGAGGCAGGGGAGAGGTGAGGGATAAAGTTAGATGGAGAGAAAAGGAAAGGGAGACTGTTTTAGGAAAGGTGATGGGCTGGATAAGACAAGAGAGAAGGAAATGGAGAGGCTGAAGGTGGGGGAGAGGAGAATGGGAGCTGAGGGGTGGGAGCAAACCCTCGGCACGGCACATGGAGCACAAGAACTCCGGGATTTCGGGGAGAGGTGGTCTCACCCCCTGTCTCACCCATTTAACTCATATTTAGTCACATTTAATCAGCTCAACTCCATCCTTAATGAGTGCAGCGCTTCCCCCAGGGATTCCTTTGCTTGAGACCCCTGGATAAATCCCCTGTGGAGGTGCTGGTTTCCCTCTGTTGGTGCTAAAGAGAACCCAAAAAATCAGCTTAGACGCTGCATCCAGCTTTTCAGTGGGCTGAATTTAGGGACACGAACCCCAAGGCTATCCAAATATCCACACTTGCACTGTTTCTGCTGCAGATCTTGTTGTTGCCTTCATTAGCTCTGAAAAGTTAATGTGAAGGTAAACCAAAAGCTGCTTTACCTCAGCATTTCTCTTTTTTATTACTTTTTCAGTTTGGCCCAAAAAGGTCTGTGCAAGCAACCAAAAATTCGATTTTCTCTCAGGGAGTAGTAAATGGGAGGTATTTTCAGGTATTTTTCAGTAGGACAGGGAGGTATTATCATTATTGCATTTTTGCATTCATCTGACACGTTACTTGTTCTTTTCCAACATCTCATAGCTTTTGAAGATTTTCTTGGGGTTTTTTGAGATAGATTTAACGACAAAAGGCTGCTAAAATTGGAAACTGTGTGAGACACTTTGTTATTATTCAATTGGAGCCAAACCTGACACTGCAGACAGTTCTTGTTTAAGAACTTTCATGGAGGGAACATGATCACAGCACAAAACAAAGAAAAATGTCAGTTCCCCTTGTTCTGTGTTCATCATTTAAGTCTCACAAGGTACCTGAGGAAACAGGTTCAGGTTTGAGATGTTTGATCTGCTCTGTGCAGTTATGAGTTATTTTTATAATGCATCAAGGCAAGTAATAAACAAAACATCTTTTATTAGATCATTATTCTCTTAAATAGTTTAAATAATGGTTTCTAGATTAGCTCAGGCAATGCTTCTACTTACATTTTTCATTGGAAATCCTCAGTCTGTAAATATTCTTAAAGTGATTCTTATTGAAATCTGGAATTTAATGCTACAAGAGTACAAGCAGCCAGTTGATATTTTCCCTTTGGGGAGGCACAGAAGCAATGAGCCCATAAAAAAACCCTACCTATGCATTATTAACAGCTGAAAAGATTGCATAAGCATTTTTAAGTCTCTTTTCTATACAGAATCTCCTCTTTTGGGTTTCTACCAACTAGTTTTTTTAAAACAGGGTAGCTGCTGTTATCTCAAGATAACTTACATCTCTCCTGTTACAATTCAGAATATATTCATGATTTATGCCCTAAAACGAAAAACAGCAGTTTCTTAAGAGTTTGATCCAAAGGTCTCTGCATTGCTAAGAACATTTCCACTGAAAATAGAGCCTTTCACCATGCATTAACTGCACACAGCCACCCCACCTGCAGCCTGCAGATTTCCATGGCAGAGCACACACAAGATTATCCACTCTGCCTCGAAGACCTTTTGCTGAGATGTAATTTATGCTGGTTTGTCCAAGCCTAAGTAAAAAGCTTTCAAACCCTCTCAGTGTAGCATCCCTGCCTCACTTTGTTGCCAGGATATTCTCCTTGATTTCCAGGGTGAACTTACACTTGCTTAATTTCACAGTGCAGGCAGGAAATGCTGGGTGTAAGACTGAAATCCTCCACTGCAATTACCTGCATCCATAATTTGTCAGAACATCCAAGCTGAGCTTCTCAAAAGCAGACAGAACATGCAGTTTGCTGGCTGGAAAACAGAGGAGTGGAAGTTCTCATGGTGTTCAATCAGCCCAACTCATTGTCTTGGAATAGCTGTATTTTTACTGGAATCTGAGGGAATCAAATAAATCTTTTGACTCTCTGTGGGATCTTTGTGGTGGGAGAGGAAAATTCAGCTGTTCACCCTCTAGAACAAAGGAACCAGGAAAATATAACTGCCTTTAATTATGTAATCAACCACAACATTGCTTTGCTCCCACTTTGGTTCTGTAGATACCCAAATTTATTTATTTTATTAACCTAAGCTAGAATTGTTGCTAAAATAATCTGCATCTCCTAACACTGTCACCCCTGTAAGTTAAGGATACCCAAATTCCTGCAGCTCTGAGGTTTCACTGCCAAAGGCAGGGTTTTTTAATAAGTTTTCAGTTTCATGTTCTCTGCAATAGAATTTTATAGTCTAAAACTGTGAAGTTCTTCAGGTTAAGTAAAACTGAAAACCTGAGACTTGCTACAGCTTAGATCTTACTTCAAATGTCAAAACCATAAAGTCTGTGTGTCTCTCTCTCTCGCTCTTTTTTTTTTTATAGATATGAATATTCTCTCTCCTGCAAATGCTCATTATCTCCTTATCTTTTCAAATATCTTTTTTCTCCTTATCTCGTTCAAATAGATTTTATTTATTTATGGTCTAGTAGATACAAGAGCATTAATAACTGTTCCTGTTTACTGCACAGCAGATAGTGACATTTATCTGCTGATTCTGCTCCTGAAAGGATTTCCTACACCCAGAACCACCACACACCATCCCCACTGTTTAATATGTGAATATTTGTTCTTCCTACTTAGAGAATGACACTGCATTTGGGTTTAACCCACAATTCTGGGAGCTTTGTCCCTTGAGACTGAGGGGACCTGACAAGCTCCTCTAGAACTGCTGCTTGATTTTCTGCCTGGAAAAAAAACAGAGATTTTTCCATACATATTTCACAGACCAAGTGTGAATGATGAGTAAGTTCACCAAAAATTATAAGAAATGTAAAAAAAAAAACCACCTCGATTCTAGAACCAAGGGAAATAAATTCAGTTCCTCCTGCTGCTAATGCAAATTTCCTCCATGTAAGACATCTTAGAGCTCCTGAGAGTGTTTTATGAGGTCTGAACACATTAATGAGCCCAACTCACCCCTGCTGCTCCATAACCCTGGTGAACCCAGCTCAGGCACTCCCTCCTTGAACTCTGCTCACTCCATCCATTCAAATATTGTATTTTAAGCTCATTCCAGCTGATGCAAATTGAAATCACCTCTTGTGCCAAGCGCAGGATATTCCTATAAAATACATTTTGAGCCATTCAAGTGCTGAGATCACTGCAAGGGAGTGCAGATTAGTGCTCAGCTCTGAGCCTGAGGATGAAGCCAATTTGCTGGAGATCACACAGTGCTGGGTCCTGCACAGAATTGTCTTTCTAGGCCCTGCCCCAACACTTAATTCTGGAAAACCAGAAAAAAAGGCAGTTGGGACCTTGTGGACCAACCTCCTTTCTTGGGACAGGCAAGACAGAAAAGGAAAAATAAACAGGATATGCATTATGCTGGGTTTTGGGACAGGAAGGCAGGAGAAGCAACTCCCACAGTTTCTTAGGCAGGCCTTGCATAAAGCTTGGATTCTAGTAATAGTAAAATAATGCAATAACACAGAGTATCTCATTGTTCAAAGACCTAAAGATGGGCTATTAAGCTATTTTTTTCCTTTGTTGGATATGTTTGCAGATAGAAATGGAAGTTCCTACGGCGTTTTTCCAAAGGAAGAGCTCCAGCTCCTTCCAACAATCCCTCTCCTCCTAAAATAAGCCCTGCTTTTGGGAGCTGAGTGTAGGCTATTGCTGGAATGAACAGCACATAATGAGAGCTGCATTTGCCTACACACCATCGCCCCAGAACCTGTGTCTAATTCATTACTGCAAAGCATTTGGAGATGTCACGAGGAGGAAAGACACTCCATAAAATTAAATTCTATTATTCCCACTTAATAACATTTCGAACATGAAACCATTTTCGTGTAGTTTGAAAAGTAATTGAAGATATCCCAAGATAGATTACTCCAAGCTAAAATTTCCAAAAAGGTTCTTCTTTGCTTCTTGCTCATTGACTTTGTACTTAGTGATTGAGGAGCTATTGTCTTCAGGGATGTGTCAATTGAATTACCAGGGATTTGCTACTTAAAAAGTAAGAAAGCTTCATAAAATGATGTGTAATAGATAGAATGGATGTGAGTTCTGATCCACAGATGATGAAATACTATCAGAAATTTTAGCCAGAGTTCTGGATTACTTCAGCAGATTCCTGGTGTGTTGGTGAACCTCTGCACTTGTGAGCTGACAGAAATACAAGAGATGTTTTAGCCATGCAGGAAACAAACAAAAAAATAAAACCTCCCTGTGCAGGCTTTCAGAGGGACCTTGACAGGTTGGAGAGACGGGCAAAGAAGAACTGTCTGAAATTCAACCAGGGCAAAATCAGGTCTTTTACCTGGGGGAGAATAACCCCAGCACAGGCTGGGGGTGACCTGCTGGGGAAGGATGTGGGAATCCTGAAGGACACCGAGCTGTCCCTGAGCCAGCAGAGTGTCCCGGGGGCAGGAAGGTCAAGGGGATCCTGGGGGGCATCGGGAAGAGCATTCCCAGCAGGTCAGGGCTGATCCTGCCCCTGTGCCCAGCCCTGGGCACCTCTGCCCTGCTGTGTCCAGCTCTGGCTCCTCAGCACAGCAGGGACAGGAGCTCCTGGAGCTGAGCAAGGGCCTGGAGCATCTCCGTGCCCAGGAAAGGCTGAGGGAGCTGGGGCTGCTCGGCCTGGAGAGGAGCCCCAGGGAGAGGGGCCTCAGCCCTGGCTGTCCCTGTCCCTGTGTGTCCCTGGCTGTCCCTGTGTGCAGGAGGGGCAGAGCAGGCCCAGGCTCTGCTCCAGGCCCAGCAATGGCCCCAGAGCCACGGGCAGGGACTGAGCCCAGCAATTCCCCTGCACAAGGCACAACTTCTGCCCTGGGCAGTGCCCAGCCCTGAGCAGAGCCCAGAGAGGCTCTGGGGTCCCTCCCTGGGGACATTGCGGAGCCATCTGGACACGGCCCTGTGCCCTGTGCTCTGGGATGGCCCTGCTGGAGCAGGGAGGTGACACCAGTGACCCATTGTGGGCCCTGCCAGCCTGACCCATCCCATGACCCTGTGAAAATAAATATAATGATCTCATTAATTAGTGCCAGCTGAAACCAACAGCCACTGGAGAGGGAGTTTCAAGATGTGTCCTTGTCCTTCCATTAGAAAAATCACAAGGAGTTCATCCACTGTCTCGTCCAAGAATATTCCATTACGAGACAAGTGACCTGGGAACTCGAATGTTTTGATTCCCATCTGGAATTTGATTCAATCTTCTCCTGCTTGACATTGAAAATGTTATTTTTGTGCTGCCTGGTTGGCACTCTTGATGTCTTCTTGTAGCCCTCTGACAGAACCATGGCAGACTCTGCAGCACAGGATGTCAAACAAGGAGAGTTTTATCCAAAAGTGCCTGATTTTCTTTGGCTGAGAAGGGAAAGAGTGACGTGAAGGCCACACTTTCTGTGTTACCCTTTAAACCCATAAATGTTGCAATAGCACGATAATAATTTGATATTAAATTCAGTGCAAGGCAGGAAGGACATCACAGGCTCAGATATTGTAGGACTGGGCAACCACTCTTTTGTCTGAAGGAAGTTGATAGAAAGGAAATAGCTTTAAAAAAAAGAAAGAAAACAACTCCATTCAAAAACAACAGTTTGCATCTTCTTTCTTACACCCTCAGTTGAATGAAAAACCTCACAAATAATGCAAAAAGTACAAAGCAACATTTTAAATGGCCCTTTGTGCTAGCTGAAGTTATCATGCTCCACTTAATTTAAATTTCACACATCCCTCCCTGCACCACAACATCGCCTATTGCTGGCACTTTGGAAAGTGCACATCATTTCAAGTATGAAAAGCAGAATTTGCCACTTTCCAGGCACCCAGGAGTCAGTAACCATGTGAGACATCCACACACAACACAAGCAGGGTCTGGCTCTGCTGCTCCTCTGAGTTTGCAGAAGATTTGGGTTCTTCACCTCCGAGCAGGCACTGGCAGCAACAGCCCATGGATTCAAAATTCCCTGCAGAAATCACTCCCTGCTGACTACAGAGCTACAAAAAAAACCTGAAATATGAGCATCACTGTGTTAGGAGAGATAAAAAATGAGTCCTGCTTTTCTTGATGTGTTTTCTGAGGTGGCATTTCTTGTTTACCCAGTAATCTCCAGAGGAAATACAACCACAGTTAGCCCTTAAAGGCAACTCCTGTCCTGAAATGAAACACGGTGTTTGCTTTTTTTTATCTCATTTCATTTTGTTGTTTGCTTTTTTTGTTGTTTTGTTTTGTGGTTTGGATTTTAGGTTTTTTTTTTGAAGGCAGCAAATCTCACTCTGCTGTCAGTCCGTGTTCAAACTCGCATCTGCTAAAATCAGGAACAAAAGTATGTTTTAATGTTTGATTCTCCCCCAAGTTAATCTGCTAGAACTCATTCTGTCAGAGAGGGTGGAATTCCTTCTTTATCTGCCATCAAAAAACAAATTTCTTAGAGGTGTTCTAGCTCCCTTAAAATATTGCATTTTGAAGAAACAGATGAGTGGAAAAATTTTCCTAATTTCCAGACCTTCATGGTGCGTGTGTGCACATCCTCATGATTATTAGAGAAAGGGAAAAGGACAAAATTTTATATAACAATTTTGCAGAGTCTGAAGTTCATTGATAACAGTACCAAAGGTTAATTTTTCAATAAAATATCCGGAAATTAGATGTAATTTTAAATAAATTAATATTTAGAAATTACATACATACAAACATACTTTCATCTACTAAAGAAGGAAGACCAGAAGTTCAGTATCCCTGGGAATTTCTTTTCAGAAAAGTCAAACAAACTCAAAACTTCTAAATTTGTCCTTAGATATTATATTCAACACTTTTACTTCAAAATGAAATGCCATTCAAGTCTCCTTTGTCATGAAACTTCATCATTAGTAAAATGTATTAACTAATAAGCAAGAGCAAAGTAAAACTATTTAATATCAATTTGTTATTAGTCTAATAAATCCAGCCCTCCATCTCCAGGGCTCGCATTGATCTGTCCCAACTGTTCACTCCTGATAAAGTCTGAGTTCTGTAGCAAAAGGAGGTGTTTTAAGGTCACATTATAAATCACCACAGACATAAATTCCTGATGGTTTTCAGAGTGCTGTGCTTTCCTTTGATGATTAATGCCATGCAAAAAAAAAAAAAAACAAAAAAACTTTCATAGAGAACCTTTAGAACCTTTTTTTATAAAAAAATGACACTCTTGTGGTAGTTCTTTCTTCCTTCCTTCTTTCCTTTTTTTTTCCTTTCATAGCAAAGCAAGAATCTGATGCTGGATGCTACATTATCAGCATGGCTTAGGGCATTGTCCTCACTCAGATCCAGGACATAACCTTAAACCTTTCTTTTCATATAAAATGCTCTCAGGGCTGTATGAATGCAGTTCTGAAGCATTATCTGCTCGTTTCGTGAATGCCATTAGTTTCTATTACTGCCACATTTGAGCCTTTTTCTTTCTTTCAGTAGAAGTCCAACTTTTTGAAGTGCAAGTAGTGGCTGGTTTGGTATAGGAAATATTTCTTTAGGTTTTTGTAGCAGATAAAAGCCAGGACTGGGATAAGATACTTAGGAGAGAGGAGAGGCTGTGAGGGGAAGCTGAGGGAGCTGGGAAGGGGCTGAGCCTGGAGAAAAGGAGGCTCAGGGGGGACCTTGTGGCTCTGCACAGCTCCTGCCAGGAGGGGACAGCCGGGGGGGGCGGGCTCTGCTCCCAGGGAACAGGGACAGGAGCAGAGGGAACGGCCTCAGGCTGGGCCAGGGCAGGCTCAGCTTGGACAGCAGCAGGAATTTCCCCATGGAAAGGGTGCTCAGGCCTTGGCAGGGGCTGCCCAGGGAGCTCTGGAGTGCCCATCCCTGCAGGTGTCACCTGGAGGTGGCACTCAGAGCTCTGGGCTGGGGACAAGGTGGGCATGTGGCACAGCTTGGATATGATGACCTTGGAGGTCTTTTCCAACCTCAGGGATTCTGGGATTTCAAAGTAGAGGTGGACAGACCTCAGCTCCTCCGGAGTGAGGAAATGATCCTGCCCTTGAGCAGCCTGGCACCTCTGCACCAGGGTCAGCTCCTGTCACACCCAAAGGGCCTTGCAAAACCACATTTTCCTGCCAAATAACACCTGGCAGGGACAATTCTCAGCCTGTGCCTTTCCCCAGGGCTGTTTTTAGCACAGACCCAGCCAAAGAGAGATGTCACCACGCTGTCTCCTGTCCCCAGCCATTCCAGCAGCTACTGAAGGTCACCCTGCCCAAAAAGCTGCACTTTGTCCCAGAGCTGAGATGAGGAGCTTCTCTAATGCCCATTAAAGTCATATTTTTGTGGGAATTCTCTCCCTTTCTGAGGTTCTTTGAGGAAAAAAAGAGCTGAGATCTGCTCACCCATGGCCCAGGAGAGCCACTCTTACAGCCTTGGCACAGGTGGAGGCGTGGGGAAGTCACCAAGGGGATCAGAGGGGTCACAGCAGCCCCACCACATCCTCTCAAAACCACTCAGTTGGAGTTTCAAGGGCTTTGCCGTTTTCATTCAGCCCAAACTTTGCCTCTGAAATCGGGAGATTGGGCCCAGCCTCCACTGCTCTGGTTGAGCTGTGCTATGGGATATTGGATTTTCACCAAATTCAAGGGCTCTTGACTGATCAAGCCTCTGTCCCAGCTACAGCAGCTACAAATGTATGGGGAAAAAATTAAATTAAAAAAAAATAACGCAAGGAACAAGAGACAAAGACCAGCAGGTTTGATTGGGAGTCCCTCAAGTATCTCAGTGTCAGCCCAGTGCCACATCACACACTCCAGCTCCCATATAAAATCTATTTATTTCCAAACAAGTGCTTTTTTTCCTGCAGTGTAAGTGGCTTGTGGGTTGCTATTTTGTCAGGAAGGCCCAACACACTTGAGTATTTTAGCAGAGAGTAAAAAACAGGAGGGTTTTCTCCTCTCTTATCACTTAGATTGAATAATTTCAATTTCTCCAGCTAGATACACACAGATAAATAAATACAAGCTTCACACTTCATAGTAGTAAAAATTGAGAAATTACAAGGAAAAAACCAAAAAGCCCACAGAGGTTCAGGCTATTTAGGAGTGAAGTTAAATCCCTAAATAAAATACAAATATATCACGGATGAATGTCCTCCCCTCACATTGCCACTTGCACTCAGGTGTATTTCTATTTCTATAGTACATATATATATTTGTTTTTCATTTTGTCTGTTCCCCCAGGAGAAGCCCCAAAGAGAAACAGAGATGGCCAAATTGACAGAGTCGATGAGTGAGTACAAATAGGAAGTTCAACCACTTTATTTTTCCATCTGTCCCCCTCCCTCTCATAAAGCCACAAACCCAGAACACCCAGGGATCTCATTCAGCCCTGTCTTCACTCCCAAATTCATCATAAATCATTCCACTCCTAAAAAAAAAAAAAAAAAAA
>VWZP01002883.1:58433-69826 GCA_013396995.1 Dicaeum eximium
AAAAGAAAATAGGAATCCCCAGAACAAGGGCTGCTATTTTCTTCATGCACTGCTTAAATCAGATCTATTTGGGCTTAAATCCAGCAGAGAACCTGCTCCATGTTTGACTTTTTGAGCCTGAGGGGGTTTTTTAAAATAGAATGTAACTAATTGTGGATTTAATAAGTGCCTAATTTACTTGATTCATGTGTTCTTTTACAAGCTTGCAGAAGGTCACTCTAAATCCAGTGCAATTATTCAGGATTGTTGCCTGTGCCACATTCATCCAACAGGAATTGTGCTCAGAGATGTATCTGGAAAGCTTTCAGTTGGTTTCTCTGGTTTGTGAGAGGTTTGTGTTGTCTTAAATGTGGGCCCAACAAGAAACAGTTTGTATTTTTGCCATATTTTGGGATCTGGGTAATGGAGTAATGGCTGTAAGCTTTTGTAGCTGAGAGACTCAGGCTGGATAATTTATTTGTGGACAAAATCTGGAGACCATTTAGGGTGAAATCCTGGTAGACCACTGCCTCTTTCCCAGAATTTATCAGCTCCAAAGCCTGTGGAAGCGTAAATGTATTGACTCAAGAGGGAGAAATATTTCACTCTGCTTAACCAGAGACTACAGAAGGACAGAAACACAGATATGCACAACTTGGTTATATCAGAAATTTCTTTCCAGTTCCTTTTTTTTGCTTGTGTACAGAAGGCCTGTTCCCTAGGGCAGCACTTCCCTGACTTTTTACTCTCCCAAATCCCTTTGTTACCTTTGGAAATCATTCCCTGAATCTCCTCACCCGGGTCATTGCAGGGCAGAGCCACCACTGCAAGCCATAAAAAATTATTTTGGGATCAGAAACAGCCAATCCTACAAAAAGGTGCAACAGACCAGGGAGATCTTAAAGATCTTCTCGCTCCAACCCTTCTGCCAAGGAGGGTGGGCAGGGGCTGGGATGGAATTCCCAGAGCAGCTGTGGCTGCCCCTGGACCCCTGGCAGTGCCCAAGGCCAGGTTGGACATTGGGGTCAGTGGAAGGTGTCCCTGCCATGGCAGGGGTGACACTGGATGAGTTTTAAGGTCACTTCCAACCCAAACTATTCTGGGATTCTCTGATTTTATATTGCTGCAGTATATATATAAAATTACAAATATATATATAAATAAATAGAAATATTTGTCCATGGTGCAGCCAAGCTGGGGTGGTGACAGAGGAAATCACAACATTACAGCTTAGCAAGGCCCAAAATGACAACGCCCCAGCCCCCAGAGGAGCCCTCTGCTGTAAGAATGGTAATTCTGCTCCTTTAATCTCTGTGGATTTTCAGTACCACCCCTAGAAGCATCCCAGGACCCCATCTGGTGCTGCTGGATTGGTGTGTAGTTATGTCTTGATGGGTGGAACAAAGGAAAAGCCTCTTATCACAGGTGGAAGCAGATAAATAATATCTCCCCTGTGCATTAGGGACTTGCTGCACTTTGCACATCCCTTCTGAAACAAGGTGAAGGAATATTGCCAAAAAGTGTTCAGGGGAAAGCAGTGAGACCCTCTGAGTGCTCTGAAGAGTCAGAGGAGAGGCCTCCAGAACACTCTGAGTGGGGGCACAAGCCCAAAAATGCCCTGTGCACTTCCTTCAGCATGCCTGTTTGTCCTGTCAATTATTTTATCTGACTTCTTTGAGACACAATGATGCTTAAAGGGTTTACTGCTGCTTTGTGGGAGGATTTTTTTCCTACTTCATGCACGGCTTTTGTGAAATTTTCCAATCATTTCATGGCATGTTAAAATATTTTTAATAAATCCTAGACGGCATTGCAAGGTGTAAATAAAATTTTCAGTGAATGTACCTTAGTACTTACTTTAAAGCTGGTGCAGAGTAAAATGAGATAAATGGAGTAGGGTGGGCCTCTGGCTTGGACTGCAGGACTTTTTTCTTGTAACTGAGAAAATAAAGATGGACATTTAAGGCCTGAGTGAGTTTCAGAGACCTGGAGAAATGGCTTGATCATGGTACCAATATAACAGAATTATTTCTTGCCTTCCTGTTTCACCCAGAGCTGCTCTCCTCTCTTCCCTCTGTTCACATCTTTGCACAGCCCCAGGAAAAATCAATCCCCTTCCCTCCATGGCTCTGGATTTTCTCTCTATCACAACACCCTGCTGAAGTTGCCAAGCACTGCCCCTTCTCCTCCACAAAGATTTTCGGGATGTTTCTGCACTAATCAAAGCCCCTGGACCTGAGATTCACATCACACCACACACCAAGAGGGAGACTGAGGGAACACTGATGCAGAGGTTGTTCCAAGGCTGTTATAATTTTTTGCCAGCAGGAATAACAGTCTGTATTTTTGTCACATTTTGCATTTCCATTCTCAGAGGCTCTGTCACATTGTAGGGAACATTGGTAAGGAAAAAAACTGCATTATTGTTATTTTCTGTCCTTCTTCCATAGAACTTTTATGGTGATGGAAAGAGATGAGGTATTATGACAGAGCCTTGTACTTGAGATCTGTTTTCCTTGAAAGTTAAAAAAAAACAAGTGAGGGGGAAAATCATTTTTATACAACAGTTAAAGTACAAACTAGCAAGAAATGTTCTGCTAAATTTTTCAGGATAGTCCCTAAGAGCTGATACAGAAGCAGAAATGAATACCAAATAACACCTCTCTTTGCCTCAAGTTATTATTTTACAACTCTTGCACAGAATTAATAGAAAGCCACCACAATTACACTGAGCCCCAGGGAACTGTCCAAGAATCCCTTTATAATGCCTTAAAATCCATATGCATTTTAAAATTTCTTTATAGCCTGAATTAGTCAATTCTCCTCATGTAACCTCAGAATACTTAAGTGCTGAGCATATCCATGAGGCCAAGAATGAAATTATTTTCCTTGCAACTTCGGTTTTCTTCTCTCTTGTTCTCGAGCTCCCCATGCCCCTGTGATCATTTTTAACCCAAATGCCACCACCAGGCCTGCAAATGGCTAAAGCCCAGCAAGGAAGGTAGGAGAGCAAATATTTAACAGCAGAGGAAGGAATCAAATGTTCACAATGACCTCATGTTGAGTTTTATTTCTTTTTTTTTTTTTTTAGGGATAGGGTTGGGATTAAATGTGTGAGACAGTATTTCTTGTTTGGACTTAGATGTTTATTAGTTTTTACCTATATTACAGTCTTAGAAACTGTGAGTTTTATATGCTTCATGCTAATGAGCTAAAAATTGAGACATATCTCTTTTTTTATAAGTTTTTTTTTAAGGATAAACTCTTTAATTTAAAAATTATACTTAAATTATCTTTACTTTTAACTTAATTAATTCGTGTGGTTTGTAATGTTTGGATTTTTGTTTAATGATAAAATACTACTTAAACTTATGAAGAAGAAGGTGAAGAAGAACTAGCTACTGCTTTAAAACCTCTATTTTGTTTTATATATTACTACATTTTAAAACTTTAAACTCTAAGTTTTCTACTATGTGATATTACACACTTCTATTTAAATTACACACCTATAATCTTCATTTTAGCATTCAATTTTGGAAGCTTTCTCTACACCTTCAGGTCAAATGTAGTGTTTTCTTGGGAGTCAGTGTCTGACAGCACAGAAAGCCTAAAATTTTCACTAACCAGGGTTCCAACAATGACCTATTTGTCCAATATGAAAATTTTATTTAGAGAAACATCCTCTACAGCACTACCCAGTCCTCGGGAATGATCCTCATTGGGAATTCTCTGTGGAATGAGCACTACAGGATGTTTAGTGAGTAGCCAAAGATGTTGGTGCATTTATGAAAAGTCATTTTGAGGCTGTCAAAGTTCTGAGCTTTGCAGAAACGTGGATCTCGTGTGCCATGGGATGTGTGACACGAGCAGAGGGAGGCTGCTCTGTCGGATTTAGCCCTTTTCTGGTTTAGACATGGGGCAACTGAGAGGCGTTTTAAAAACTTTTATTCCATTTTCAGTCTCATATGAAGGGTGAGACAATATCAAACTCTGAAAACTCTTTACAAATCTATTTCCCACACTGCTCCAGGCTGGGATGGGTGTCTGACACTGATTCCAGTTCAGATCTGCTCCCCCAGCAGGGACTCGGCAGTGGCCAGCTCTGTTTGCCCTGCTGCGCAGCCACTGCACAGACACACCTGCCTGAGGACAGCCAGAGGCACCAGAGCTGCTTTAAAATAAGGTTGTTCCTTCATTTGTTACAAAAATGTGAGCTCCAAATGTCCGTGGATGTATTTCTGCAGACAGTGAAATAATGAATACTGAGACCTCAGATGACTCCAGATAAAACCTTCTGAATTATGGATGCCACGAATTTTACTCAGGGGGGGTAGAAAAAAAATATAAGCCAACCTGAAGGAATTTCAGGAGCAGACAAACCCCAGGAGAGAGTTGGTTTATCATGAAGTGCTTTTCCCTAAAGCTTTGTTTTTCTTCTCTGTGGTGTCTGAGCCTGAAGTGTCCCTGTTGCTCTCTCAGACTTGTAGGGAAAGTTTATCAAGAGGAAAAAAATGTTTCTGCTTGGAGTTATTTGAGAGTCACAGCATTTCCAGATTTACACGTGCCAGGGTAGTCAGGAATTTTTTGAACAGTTCTGATGATTTTGAATTAATGTTTTATGACATGTAAGAAAAACATACAGTACACTACAGTAAATACATATCCAACCTTCTCTCTTGCTATAGGACATTGTAAAATTCCTACTGCCACCTTTTTGTCCCTCCAGTACTACACCTTTTATCTTTGCCTTTTGTTCAGTTTCCTGGGTTGCATCTACAGAATTGTTGGCAGGAATTTAGGGGGAGAGTCTGCCCCTGTGCCCACCTGCAGAGCTGGGCCAGCCCTGGAGAATTCCCAGCACAGGGAGGAGCTGGAGCTGCTGGAGAGAGCCCAGAGGAGGCAGCAGGATGAGCAGAGGGCTGGAGCAGCTCTGCTGGGAGGAAAGGCTGGCAGAGCTGGGATTGTTCACCTGCACAGGAGAAGCTTTGGGCTGAGCTCAGTGTGGCCTTGCAGGGCCTGAAGGAGCNGTGATGATCTTTAAGGGCATTCCACCATTCTGTGATTTTAACCTTTTTATGCTCACAGCAGGGTCAGTGGTGCAGCAAGGCTGCCCTGTGTGAACACAAGACCCTTGTGCAGGTGCAAAGTCAGGCCTTGAAGAGCTGATCCTAAAGCCTGACTTTCACCTCCTCAGTCCAGAGCACTGACTGTTCTCTCTCAAAAAGCATTTCTAAGGACAAACTTCCAGTTGAACATTTCACACTGGTATCAAGTGCCACCCATTTTTTACAAAGTGCAGATTGTTAAAATGACAAAATGCAAAAGCAAAACCTCCAAAGCACTTGGAAAACATGCAAGAAAGATATTTGCCTCTGCTCGGGGGAGTAATTTATTTTGAAAATATCCAGCTATCCTCTGGTTATCCTTTTTTGTGAGGTGTGCCAAGAGCAGAATAGGAAGGCTGGTTTTCCCCCAATATGCATTTTCCTTATCTCATGTTCTGTTGTTACAGTTATTACTGGAGAAGCAGTTTTGTACCAAATACTAAGCTACAGATGGAAGTGATACATCTAATTATTGTTGATTCAATACTGTTTATGTAGGTTGATAACATTTATTTCCAACTTAACTCCCTAATCTTTGGTCAAATTTGAATTACAAGTAACCAGAATATGTATGATTTTATTATTGAGGTTGTTTTGGTTGTTTCAGCAGAAATTAGCTGATGTGTACAATCAAAAGAACAGAAAGAACATTCCTATTATTAAATGAAAAAAACCAGTTTATTCTTTGTGGCAAAGGTCAGGTTTTGAGGGGAGAATGAAATTCCAAAGCAGAAATTCATTATGCAGGAAATCAAGAATTTTATTGTCTCCATGATGCACTGACAGGGGCCTAGAAGAGCTGTGAACTTCTCTATGCAATAATTAACAAAGGAAACTTGTCTTAGCAGGAAGATGATTGACAGCTTTTCCAGTCCTGGGTATATAACATTATGAAGAGCATTTTCTTGGCATTCTCTCAGCTTTTAAGGGTCTTATCTTTACCTTTTCTCTGCAAATGTGAAGGATGAAAATTAGTTTTTTTCTTCCCAAATGAAAACCAAGACTCTCGCAAAGTCACTTGATTCTAGAAACTTGGATTTTTCAAAAACATATTAAATTTTGATAGCACTGCTAATATTCCTTGGCTAAGCTAAAAATCTTTGTGAAAATTAAATTCCAAATCTCAGGGATGAGATAACCAAGAGCTGAATTATGAATGAAGTAAAAAGTTCTGGTTTTCTAGTTAGGAACAGTGATTACATATAGGCTACACTTGATTTCTTCTCCTTGAAACAGAGTATTTCCTGTTCCTTCCACCTTTATGTATATTTTCCTTCATTTTTATTAGCTCCAGGTCACCCTTTGCTATATCACCCACTTCTGAAATAGAGTGGCAGTCAGGCTGCCATTATTTCAAAATTCTCAATGTTCCTTTGCATTCCTGTGGCCCGCAGCAGAGTCAAGCTGGGTTTTCCAGTCCCATCCTTCCCAGGGCAAAGTGGGATTTGATTCCATGCTGCATCTAAGTTGTTTAGGTACAGGCATTTTTAGACAAAACACTTTCTCAGCTTCCCTGCTCTCTACAGATCCCAATCCGTGGTCCTATTGCACCAACATCCTCTGAAGGGAAAATTTGTGACTCTGGATGAGTTTTGGTATGAGAGACACTTAGGAATGAGATGGTCTTCAGAGGGAAAACATGTACCCAGGGGGGTTGGAAATTAGAATTAATTTAAGCATGTGCAGGAATTTAATATTGAAAGCTGAAGTCACTTCAGATTTCAAGGAGCAGATTTTGAGGACCTTGGTCAAAAATGTCAGTTAAGTGGTTTAAGCCTTTACTGAGACATCATTTTCTCATCATTCCCAAATAATAAGTGTATGTTCAATTGTGGGCCAGGGAGAATTGCCCCCTTAACCATCCCTGGAAGTGTTCAAATCCAGCTTGGAGCAGCCTGGGACAAGGGAAGGTGTCCCTGCCCATGGCAGGGGTGGCACTGAGTGGCCTTTGAGGTCTCTCCCAGCCCAAACCCCTCCACGATTCTATTTGGGGCTTGGTTTCATAATTGTAATGCTCTTCTAATGCAGAGCTTTTTCTACATTTCTTTAACATCCACTTAAATCTTCCAGAGGTGCCAACCAACTTCTTCAGCTGGAGAAGTGAACATTGTGCAGTGTTGGAAAAGCAGCTTCCACCTGTAAGGAGCAGGAAGTTCATACTCGCTCAGGATAAAAAAAAGTCATTAAAAATGACTAATCAATTGTCTCCACAGAGAGCAGATGAGTCAAATTCAAGGGTGAAAAAAAGGATCAATGTTTCTGAAAGCTGTAGAAATCTCTCTGTCCTGGATCAGTCTTATCAAGCAGAGAAAAGACCATAATGGATTTTAGTTCTAGGGAACAGAGTGTGAGGGACAGCAAAGAATGCTTGTCAACAGCTAAGGGAAAAACAATCCAGGGGAAAAAAAAAAAAGCATTTGAGATGTACAACTGTTAAACGAGCAGTACCATAAAGTATTGGATTTTTAAAACCTTAGACTTAGAAAATTGTTTGCAAAGGCATCCAGAATCAATGACAGGAAAATATCATAGAGCATGGCAATATGAACTATTTGATGTGAAAGAGAAATATCCAACTTTATTGGAAAAAGGGCCCAGTTGCACTTTGCAATATAAACAATGAGAGAAAGGTTTTATCAGGGTGTTTTGGACAGATGTCTTTTAATTGCCTTTTAATCGAGTATTAAATTAATCCCTAAAGCTGGACTATGTTCTCCCTGTACTTTTCACCTGCCTTCATTGCTCTCCAAACATTTGACAAGGGATAACAGGGACAATATTACCCATGTTAAAGGCAAATAATGCCTGGAAGTGTGTGCACAGAGCACATTAATTCAAAGTGTGTTATTGCTGAGTGACTGCCCATACTCACAGCCTCTTCTAACTGTATTTACCACCACTCCTTTCACCATAAAATATCTGAAACTACATGGAGGAGAAAACCAGAAAGACTCCAGTGAGAGTCATTCCCAACAGTGAGAGAGCTGTTAAAATATAAAGCAACAAGAAGGCAGAGACCTGCAAGATCTGCCCTCTCTGAGGGAGTCCAGCGCTGTTTTCAGAGCCAGGGATGGTAGGGATTGAGCAATGGGGCTGTTCTGCTCCTCAAAATCAGTCAGTCCCCAACTTCAGCATTACCCCCTTTGCTGTTCCTGCCCAGGAATGTCTCACAGGCTTCTCTCTCTGCAGGAAAAGGAGGACACAGCTGTGTTCACCTGCTGATCCTCACTGTTAGCACTGCACTGAAATTCTGCCATGTAATGACAGATTGCTCTTTCTTCCTAAATAATTCCCCTATCTCCCTTCTTCAAACATTTGCCAGCTTGCAGAACCTCTCTCTAATCACCCTGTTAGATTTTATAATCCACATCAGCATCCAGAGCCTCCAGTGCTGGTTGTTCTTTGCTGAACTCCCCCCACTTTGTCATCCTCACACTCTCTAAGTACATTTATTAATCCACATACCTGTAAGAAAAATATTGCAAAAGAGAAAGGTTCATCCAAAATAAAACCCAAAATAAAATCCTTCAGGGCAGTCACAGGTGATTCCTGCAGAGCTGGTGCTAAAGTAGCTCAGATAGGTGCACTGCCCCCCTGACACCACTGAGATGCTGAGGCACCTCAAATCCTCAGTGCAGGAGAGCCCTGGAGGGGCTGGAGCGTGTCCAGGGCAGGGAACGGAGCTGGGAAGGGGCTGGAGCCCCAGGAGGGGCTGAGGGAGCTGGGAAGGGGCTGAGCCTGGAGAAAAGGAGGCTCAGGGGGGACCTTGTGGCTCTGCACAGCTCCTGCCAGGAGGGGACAGCCGGGGGGGTCGGGCTCTGCTCCCAGGGAACAGGGACAGGAGGAGAGGGAACGGCCCCAGGCTGGGCCAGGGCAGGCTCAGCTTGGACAGCAGCAGGAATTTCCCCATGGAAAGGGTGCTCAGGCCTTGGCAGGGGCTGCCCAGGGAGCTTTGGAGTGCCCATCCCTGCAGGTGTCACCTGGAGGTGGCACTCAGGGCTCTGGGCTGGGGACAAGGAGGGCATCGGGCACAGCTGGGACTCTGTGAGATTGAAAGACTTTTCCAGCTTTAAGGATTCTGTGATTCCATGGTCTGGGAGGTCAGATCTGACCCTCCTGCCCGACTCCAAGTGTCCATCCATGTCTTCAGGCAGCTCACACTTCACACGTGGAACAAAGGGAAGCTGCATTCTCCTCCCACTGCCTGAGGATGAGTGATGGGGAGGTGATTCTGCTTCCAAATCATGACACTTTCAATTACCATTTTCCTTCATTCACAAGAGCTAAATCACACAATGATTGTCACTGTCTGACATATTTATCATTGTCAGGCTGAGCCTGCTCTCTCTACATCACAGGATCCCTCTGTTTCTCCCGGGATCCTGCACAATGAAATCATGTCATGTGTCGTGAAACATTTGCTCACCTACCTGCAAACCAAAGGACAACAAACAACATCACTCCCTCTCCTTAGAAATGGCAAATTTTTGTTGAGGTTTAAAACCTGTACTTTCACTTGACAGTTTGGGTGGCAGTTTAAATTTCTTCTTCTGCTCTGTGTTTCAGTATTGTTTGAGTAGCTCTTTTAATGACAGGTAAAGAATAATTTCCTCTGAGATCTCCTGGATGGTGTACTGGCAAATTGTGGTTTGTTTGTTTTGTTTTTTTTTTTTTAATAAAGCAGAACAGAACTATCTCCAGACCTCCTGCTAAGTTAGCTTCCTATGGCATATTGCTCTTGTATGCAGCTGAGTGTCTTTTTGGTGCTAACATTATTATTTAGGGGAGTATTACTATTTAAGGCACAAGTAACTCATGCTGGTGCACTAATTTGTGGGTGAAGGCTGTGTATTTTTAGAATCCATTCAATCATGTGTGCTGGGCTGTAATGTTTCAAAGTGAAATCTTGAAAAGCACCATGCAAACCCCCTAAAAGTGAACAGAAAAACTCCTACTGTTTCTCTGCCTCCTAATTTTATCAGGTGCCCGTGATCATAACATGAAAAGGAAAGGGACAGGTTCGTGAACGCTGCTAAATTATTTCTTTTTCCCCATAAGTTTGAGTGGGTAGATCCCAGTGAGGTGTGACCTCACTGATGGCTCCTCAGGTATATCAGGAAACAAGAGATTATCCAGAAAAGTTGTGGATTTCCTGGAAAAATTTGAGGCCAGATTGGTTCTCCATGAAAAATTTCACTCCTGCAAGCTCCCATTTTGGACACCCCCAACTCAAATCAAACCCTTCTCTTTTCCTTCCCTCACAGTTCCACTTCCAAAGCCTTGACAAAAGATTTTATGGATCAACATCTTCCCACTCAGCAGCAGAATGCCTGGAAATGCTTCTTAAATGTTATTGAAACTGGTCAGGGATTAATTTCCTTTAAAATGGTTAAATTGAATGAGTTATAAGCAGACCCCATAACAGAATTTGTCTAAAAAAAAAAAACCAGATTAAAAATCTAAGGCCTATTACTAAACTTGATAAAGGACTTTCTAACAATCCTTGCAATGCACTTCTCTTTTTCCCGTGGGATAAAACAGTCATAGCAAACAGATTTAATAATTGAAGAATAAGACGAGGTGAAAAACTTACCAAATTATGTAAAATTTATAATGTACAAATGGAAATGAGGGGTGGGAATGTGTAATTTTAAGTTCAGCAGGTTTTTTTTTAATTTTCAGAAACTCTTTTCAAACTTCCTTATGAACAGAGAGGAGGTAAACCAGAGTGGCAAAACCAAATTTTAAAGAAAAAGAAAATATATAGAGAAGGGGGCTGGGGGAAACTCATTTTTATCAAAAGATTATAATTTCAAATTGAGCCTGCATTGTGTGTTACTATAGAAACTCCCATTTTGTGGCATGTTTGTGGGGAAAAAGTCAAAAGTTGCATTTTAATGAAGGCAGATCACACATCGGCTTTCCTCGAGAAAGCCAAATAAAAGAGAAAATTCTCTCCAAAATTGGATAATTACCCCAAATAAGGTGAGCTAATTAAGGTTACAGGGAAGAGATATTAAATCCTGAAGTGCCAATATGTTATGTTCATTTTTCCACGCCAGACCCTGCCTACCAGATTATGTATTAGATACTGCAGGAGCCTGATGGATTGAGAGGCTCGTTGCCATGGCAATATTTGCTGCTTTGCTGGTATTCCCTACAGAAAGTAAAGGATTTTTTTTTTCCCCTACTGAGTTAGACAAATTGGCTAAATATAGCCAGGGATGTTGGGGAACTGAAACAGCAAAATCTGCTGGGGGGAGGATCTGGGGAAGGACTGGCATTTCTGAGTGCTGAGGAATCACAATG